>CABHPP010138734.1:0-28126 GCA_902168425.1 Peromyscus attwateri | reverse complement strand
ACCACCACCACCTCCTCCTCCTCCACCACCACCACCACCACCACCACAATGACGTACAAACACCTCTTACCTCCTCATTCTCCTTTGTACCTGCCTTCTTGTCTCTCTGGTATTGCATCCTCCTCTGTTTTGTTTCCCCTCTTTGCCCTCCCTGTCCTGGCCCTTACCCTGCCCCCTCTCATAAATTTCTCCCCAGGGAGGAACAGTAGGAGAGCTCCATGGAGCTCTTCAGACTTCCCCAAAATATACAAATGGAAGATTTGGTCAGAGGACATAATACAAGTATCACTTGATGATGTGAGTGAATCATGTGTAGCATATTTATATAAAGAGGCAAAAGAAAAAGTTCTTATTGTACATGTTTTTTTTTTCCCCCACCAAACTCAGTCACAAGAAAGGAGCTGTGAGTTTTTGTGACAGCTGCAAGGCCCAGAGTGCATTAATCACACCGCATTAAGACAATAAGAAGCAAAGGTTGAAACCTTAAACGTTCCGAGATGAGTCACATTGTAATGGTGCTATTTATCTTCAGATTTCTTCACAAAATGAAAGAGCAGTCTTCCTATAGTCACAATTATATTAACACATTTGAAAGATTTTGCAATTAAGGTAGAGAGATTAGGAGTCGGTTCAGGCCAAGAGGAAAGTCAGCTTTTTTTTTAAGTTCAAGCTCTTTAACGTAATAGGAGAAAAGTTTTGAAGAAGAGCTTTGTGTCTCTTGTTTCTGCTTTGCCTGCTTCTAAAGAGCTGGGTCATCATTGGCAAGTGCCTCAGCCTCTAGTCCCCCACTTCCTGGCTCCCATTTCCCTTATTCTCAGAAGAGGTACTGGACTAACTGGGACACCGAGTTGACTTTGGTCCTTAACAGTAAAATTCGGTCCTGGGTTTATTCTTCCATCTGAGCATTGTGCTTAGGTCTCTTATATGTTTAGCTAATAAAGCCTTGCAGTCTTCATCACACACACACACATAGTTTAATTTTTAGCATAAAGAGAAAAATGTCTCAAAGACCCCAACTTGTAAGTTAGTCTCTCGTGTTGAGAGGGTGATCTAGCATGTTTATAGGTCGAACAAGGCAAAGGAATGACAATTAAATGCTAGAGGCTGCTTGACCACTTCTCATTATGGGAATACAAATAATGGGGATTTTGTGCAATACTTACAGAGGAAGGTGCGGATTCTCAGAGGACTTTGTAGAGCTGGATGTCATTGGCAGCTCAGTCATAGAAACTTTGTGGCTTTTTACCCTGTTACCGTATCATTAATGCTACTTTCTTTTTCTTTTTTTTTTTGTGTCTGTGTGTACTCGTTTTTAATTCCAATGGTTGATTCTGGCCCTTGTTTTTCTTTATTGTCATGGGGTAGGAAAATTGCCTTGACAATTACAGTTTCTACCCGTTGCACAGAGCTTTATATGCCAGGCCACCTTTGAGTGCTTAACTATTACAGCTTTTCATGAATGTATTTAAAATAACACAAATGCATTTGTAAAATCAGACAAGTAAGTATGCGACAGTGACATATGGCATGTATGAATGACACACTATAATCAATTGCTGAGTTTAGAAAATAATCAACTAATAAGCTAGATGTACCAAGCAGAGATTTAAGATGGGATTTTTATGCCATTTGTTCTAACTCCATATGTGAAGATGTACTATGACATCTAATCAATTAGTATTGATCAGCTTGTATACCCTCCTGCTGCAATTAGTAGATACCACTTTCTGAGAGTTTGTAGATCCTTTGCTTTTCTATGAGAAAGATATTGAACAGAGAACTGAAGAGTTAGCAAGACCTGATAGATCTTCAAACATTTTGCATCTAGTCATCATCCAATCGATGCTGTAACTCTGGGGTATATTCTTCTACCTTTTCCTGGTGAGAAGAATGGAGTCCCCAAATAAGAAAGAACTTGTTGAGGGCCAGGCAGCTCTGAAAGTGTAAAACCAGAGTCTGGGGTTCAGAGTTTGTCTCTGGAACCAGAAATCACACTTGCAATGCTTACTTCCTCCTTTCTCCAAAGCTGCTCTCTTTCTGTCTCTCTGTGTCTGTCTCTGAGTCTGTGTCTCCGTCTCTGTCTCCCTCATCTCTTGCCTTGAGTTTTTGGCAGGCTGACTCACTGCATGGCAGATGTTTACCTTCCCTTCTCAGGTACATGTATGTTAAAATGGAAACCGAAATTTCCTATGAAATAGTCTTTCTAGAAAAGGCAGATATGAGAATGGTTTTGTTTTACTATGGATAGACTGGGGCCTAGAAGCGAGGTAAATCCTTAATCTTTGTACACTGTCTGGGATTCTACTGATGGATGATTCTCCACCCAAACTGTCAAGGCAATGTTTTTGTGTAGTGTGATGGCTAGCATACGACTTCTGGGGCCTGGCAGAAGAGGAGCAGAGTTTTGAGGCTCTGCTAACTCATAGAATACAATCAGCGGCTTCCCTGCTAATCCCTTCTCTATTTTTGGTCACTTGTGAACCAGGAAGAGGCTTGAGGAGTTCACTGAATGGTGTACAAGACTAACTCAAAGGGTCAGAGCTATGACTCAGCCATTAATAGTACTTGCTGTGTGCTAGCAGAGAACAGAGTTCAGATCCCTGCACCCACATCAGTTGGTTCATAACCTCCAGTAAATCTAGCTCTCTTCTGGCCTCTGTGAGCATCCTCACCTACATGCGCATACACACATACACACATGCATATAAATAAAAATGTTTTTAAAAAAATCTAAAAATACAGGTGAACTAGAATCATCAATCTAGTTAGCAGTGGAGTGAGGACTGATCTCAGTAGTTTTACTTTACGGACGAACGGAACATAGATGCTTACAAGGTAGGAGGGGTCTTGAGTTAAGCAGAAATCCCACAGTAGAATCCAGCCACAGCTTAGATCCTCAGCTCAGCTTGTACAGCATGGAAACAAGGCAGGGCCTTAAATGTCTGTTTGAGAAAAAGGAAGGGGCTGTGACATGGACAGTAGCAAAGATGTAGCTGTAGTACAGGCATACTGTGGAAAACTAGAGTATATGGAAAGGGCTATTTCACAGATGAGAACTTCTTCACTACAATCTAGTTACTCAGTTAAAGAGAAAATGGCTAGTCCTAAGAAACCATGATTGCCAAGGCAATCACAAAGTATTTTAAATCTTGAGTTTCATTAGCATACACATGTGTTTACAAATGCCGGACGTGCATGCAGAACTGTTGGCTTCTCCAGACACAATTTCATCCCTTCTCTACCCTGTTGATGCTCTGCAAGACTGTCCTGAATATACACAGTCAGCAGGTTCTCCACCTTTCTGGATTCTGGTTGACTCTGGCCACTTGGAAGCCCAGGTTGACAGTTGGAGGAAGGGAGAAGATGAGGTTGGCTTTTTTTTTTTTTTTAATTTCCTTTTGTTTTTTTTATGAGTTCTTTCCTAGGATATACGAGACCAGAGGTCATTTTTTTTTTTTTTTTTTGCAGGGGGCAGGTGATTTTTCTCTGGATGTCTTTCTATGGGTTCCAATAACTAATCTGTTCTCTTGCCCCTTTAGGTCTACATTTGATAATAGCTCCAACTGTTCGTAGCACTTAGTTTTTATGTTATGCAATATGCCATCGTTCTCAAACTTCAGGACAAGTTAAAACTGCCTGAAGGGATTGTTAAAACGCCTCTCCGAGCCTCAGTGCCAGTACTTCTGATTTACTAGGTCTGAGGTGAGACCCCCATGTATGTTTCTAGCAGGTTCTGAGGTGCTGGCTGCTGCTGCTCCAAAGCCCTGTGGCTTCCTTGTGCTTTGACTTTAGATCATTAAATCAGCCCTTTATTAAATTCCATTTCCACTCTTCTAATTTGGGCACACCATCTGTTTAATACTGGGACCTTGCCTAGCTCTCTTTCCCGTGTATCTAAAGTAGTCCTGGTGAACAGAACCGAAGAGATATTTTGGAGTTAATTTTGTTACGTATTCAATCAGTACAGTAGAAGAAAGTGAGGGGATGCCGATTCATGGTATGTTGTGCCCTTATGATTATTCAGATTATCAATGGTAACGTGGCATGAATGGTAGAAGGGAGATAAACAACTGAGATCAAGTAGCTGTGATAGTAGTCGTAGATCAATGGTAACACATTTACTTCTATATTTTATGTGAATGAACAAAATGTGTATTATGTAAGCAGGATACTTTGAATTATATGTGCAGAGTGTAACGACAGGAGCAAGCTGATTTAAAAATACTTATTTATTTTGTGAAGAACACAAAATATACTGTTGGAGTCTTTTGGGAACGTAATGTTTCATGTAGAGTGGGATGGCTCAGCAGGTAAAAGTGCTTAACCAGTACCATGTGTGTGACCATAGAATTGGGCTATTCATTGGAGCTTGGTCAGGTCATCAGTGGGCACACAACTAAAGGCAGTGGTTTCTCCTCTTTTAAACTTTTGAAGTTATATTTTAATGACAACATTTCTGCTTTCCCTCTCCTCCCTCTAAACCCTCCTGTATACCCCTCCTTGCTCTCCTTCATATTTATAGCCTCTTTGTTCATTGGTCATTATCGCATACATATATGCATTTGTACTTACATATGTATTCCTAAATATAACCTGTTGAGTCTGCATAATGTCACTTGTATGTATGCTTTCAGGGCAGGGTCCTCTTTTTGAATCTATCATTAGCAGGTAATCCAACAGTGATGGGTAAGGCCCCATGAGGCACTCCTCCATCCCTGTCTGCTGTTGCTGGCTAGTTCTTGTGCAAGCCCAATGTGATCATCTGTAGTTGGTATGAATTTATGATTACAATGGCTCTTTCTTGTCCAGTACATGGCGTTTCATACCCTATCTTCCTATCCTTTGGCTCTTATACACCCATCCCTCTTTTGCGATGTTTCCTGAGCCTTAGCGGGCATGGTATAGCTATCTTGTTTAGGGCTGAGGACTCATCCATTGCTGCTCCTAGCCAGGAGCATTTTGTATACAAGACTCTACATTCATCATTTACTAGAAAGAGGCTTCTCTAATTAAGGTTAAGGTTAGTGGCTGTCTAGGAGTTTAAATGTAAATATTTGGAAGTCAGTTGGACAGTATGTTAGTTTGTTAAACAACAGTATTCAGTGTCCCCCCCCCCCAAATGTTCTCCCCTGCTATGGGCTTTTGGCCAGGCTTATAGTACCAGACATGGATTCTCTTCCATGGAACTAGTCTCAAACCTAGGGAGCAGTTACCCCTGTAACAGTGATACTACTATTGCACAAGTGAGTATATCTTACCTGGATAAGACCAGTGATGTCTACCCCACTCCCTCTTCCTGCAACCTGTACAGCACTGTCTGGGACTGTGAAAGTTGGCTGGCAGGGAGGAAGCGTCCAGCTTAGTTCCAGCTTGATTTCACTGTATGAAGTATTCAAAGAGTCTTTTGTTTTCAGTAACTGAGTCTTATTGTCTAGCTCTGATGGGCAACTAAGATGAATGGCAAGATACTATATTGTTTGGGGAGACCTTTGGGGCCTTCCTCACCAACTTATAAGTAGATATCCATTTTTTTTGAAACTTTGTATTATTTAACCAATATCTCTCTAATTCCTACTTGTCTGGCTCTTGGTAACTACTCTTGTATTACTTCAATGACTTAAGCTTTTAGATTCTCTAAGTAGTGAGATTATGCAGTATTTGTCTTTCTGTTTAGGCTTCATTTTATTTTACTTAATGTTCTCAAAGCTGATAGGTGTTGACAATAGGGTTTCTATCTTTTTTATTTACTTGTTTATGTATTTTTAATTTTACTTGTATGAGTGTTTTGCCTGAATGTCAGTCTTAGAACTGTGTGTATGCAGGGTCCATGGAGGCAGGAGTGGATGTTGGGTCTCCTGGAATTACAGATGGTTCTGGGTCACCATGTGGGTTCTGGGAATCAAACTCAGATCCTCTGGAAGAGCAGCCAGTGCTCTTAACTGCTGAGCTATCCCTCCAGCCCCTACTTTCATTTGAAAAGACTGAATAGTATTCTATGCCTAGAGACACTTTTCCTTTATCCAGTCACCTTAGTTTGATGGTTACTTAGTTTGATTTCATGTTTTACTCTTGTAATTAATACTTCAGTGAACATGGAAGTTCAGATACTTCTTATTTCTTTTTTTCATATATTTTGGGTGTATATCCACTAGTGAAATTTTTGGATTAGATACTAGTTGTAGTTTGACTCTTTGAGGAATCTCTGTACTATTTTCCATTATTTTTACACATTATTAAATCCCCACCAGCTAAATACAAGCGCTCCTCTTTTTCTACATCTTCTCTGACACTCACGGCCTTTAGCCTTTTTGATAATAGCTGTTCTAACAAGTGCAAGGTAAAATCTCATTGCGGTTTTAAATAAGCTTAAAGATAACAGAGCTCCCCCTAGTTCTTTCTTATGACCCCAGGGAAATTCAGTAGAATAAAGGAAAAATTTAAAGTTGTGACTATTCAGCATTATATTGTATATGTTATATATGCACAATAAGTTTATTTTTTTAAAAGTTTAAAAATCATTGTACATTGTAAAAATATTTTATTTACTTTTTAAATATATATGTTTATTAACTTCAGGACCCAGCTTTGTCACCTCTTACTGACTAAACAGAGTCCAATTACGGAGGTACATGCCTGCCCCAAGAAGAAAACGTTAACCACCAAGAGTGTTCAAGACCTCATCAATCTATATTGACATGTAGAGGGAGTTGATAGATCTTCCTGTCTATCAATGTCTATCAGTGCATTCACCTTGGATTTGGGGTTTAGTATGTCATCTTGAGTATTTGGGAGAGGCACTGGTAGACTATAAACGCATTAATTGAAGTCTGAACCCAACAATGACCTAGAGCTAATGAGGTAGAAATGCCTGAGATTATCTGACCTACTATAGAGGAAAGAATTCAAAACCTCAGGGAAAAGAAAATATAGAAATGGAGTAACTAATCCTCAAGACTACTTAGGAATGCCAGGGCATGAAGGAAGTGGCACTCTCCCAGTACTTCTGCAGTTTTGGTCCTCTCTGGGAAGTAGATTGTAGATTCTGTTACAATGGAACAGATTCCCATTGGGTTCATAAAACTTTGGAGAGAAAGATACAAGTTGCCAGCCCTTCGTTGTTACTAGCTAGATGTTTGAATTTTCAATTTGCCACAGGTGTGGGACTTCCACTTGCAAAGATCTAGGAGAGTGGTTTCCTGTCTTTCTTTTTAATGATGGAAACTGTTTATTAAGCCTTACTCTGTGTCATACCCGCTTTGATGGTTTAGGAAAACCCAGGTTGTGGGGCTGGAGAGATGGCAAATAGTGAACTGCTGTTATAGAGGACTGGAGTTTGCTTCCCCAGTGGCAGTGTTGGGGGCTCATTACCACATGTAAGTCCAGCTCCAGGGGCATGTGACTACCTCTTCTGTACGTGCACTCTGGTTCATACGAATCTCCGGCAAGAGCCAACTCTGCAGTTACCAGAATACGGATCTTAATACTTGGTCTCAGTCGAAAGGTCGGCTAATATAAATATATTAAAATACAATAAAAGCCAAACTGTGCTGGCTAGTTTTGTGTCAACTTGACATAAGCAAGAATTATATGAAAGGAGGGACCCTTAATTGAGAAAAATGTCTCCAGAAGATACAGCTATAGGGCACTTTCTTAATTAGTGATTGATGGGGGAGGGCCTGGACCATTGTGGGTGGTGCCATCCCTGGACCGGTGGCTCTGGGTTCTGTAAAAAAGCAGGCTGAGCAAGCCATGATGAGCAAGCCAGTAAGCAGCATCCCTCCATGGCCTCTGCATCAGCCCTTGCCTCCAGGATCCTGCCCTGTGTGAGTTCCTGTCCTGATTTCCTTCAGTGATGGACTGTGATGTGGAAGTGTGAGCTAAATAAACCCTTTCCCTTCAACTTGCCTTTGGTCATGGTGTTTGATTGTAGTAATAGAAACCCTGACTAGGAAAGAAGCCATGCTAACTATGCAATTTAAGAATGAAATATATCTGTCCTCCAAGGTACTGCCTGATACATGCAGGCAGAATAACCCTGTGTCATGGCAGACCTAGATATGTGTTGCCTTAATGTTTCTGGGTGTAAGCCAACTCAAATCTCAGGTCCTCCCCTTGGCCTTGCCATGTAGCTATAGGTGTATATTTTCATTATCCTTGAGGTCTTAATTAAATAGATTCCTGTGACACGTTAATGGAAAAAGAAAAATGATCTTGATTTATGGTTGGATCTTTAAGATAGACCAAGACTAGCTGTAATTGGATAGGTGTACACCTCTCTGTGGAATGACTCTGAAAGCCAGTGGGAGAGAGAAATTTTCACAGAAAATTTTCTCAGAAAACTAGGATGGCTGTACACTGAGGGAGAGGAAATATTTAGGTGTTCTGAGTTCTTGGACTCTGACTGTCAACTTAAAGTGATCCTTAGAGGCTTTCAATGCTATCATGGAACCAGTAAAAGTAGGGATTGATAGAAAGCACCTGTTTTTGTTTATTGATGGGGTCTTCCCCAAATGTATAATGAGTGTAGATATAGTTAGTAACTGGTAGAAACACACTAATATCATGATCCATGAAATGAAGCTGATAATGATAAAAGGGGTGAATATATATATATATATATATATATATATATACCAATATAAGACATTATATGTGTGTGTGTGTGTGTGTGTGTGTGTGTCTGTGTGTGTGTGTGTGTGTACCCACTGCTCACTTGGCTTCAGTTATCCTCTCTTCATGGCTGCATACTAACATAACCCACCTGGAATACGTTTCACTTTTCATTTCCACTGCAAAGGAGAAACAAGTAGTTGGCATTTACCCAGCAGAGACAACAGTATATATTTACAGGTTTTACTGTAAGTAATACACAGCCGAATCGTGGTCACACTATAATCCAAAGGGGCTTTGATTTTGTTTGTATCCAATAGACCATCAAATATACCTACTACTTCGATAAGTGTTATGATAATTTAACTTAATGGACAGGAAATAGTGAGTTAACTTAGTCACCTTACGAAGATGTGCGTGTCAGGTTGGGAGATAATGTCTGGTAAAGAATCAAGCATCTCTCACTTGAGTGATGGTCCTAGGATTACAGTGAAGCTAAGTTGAGGTATTTCTTCTAAAATGAGAAAAATATTCTTATCTCTATACTTAAAACCCACTCACCACAAAGGGAGGTGGAATGCTTGGTGAGATTTTTGGGATTTGAACAGAGACTGTATCACTTTTGGGTAGACTGCTGCTGCCTGTTGGCTGAATAAACTCTAAGGCTGCCAGTTTGAGTGAAGCCAGAAGCAAGGCCGAAGAGAGAACTTTTCTGCCTCATGAATTTTATGACTCAGCAGAATTAAAGTATTGGAAATGTGTGTGACAGACAGAGGCACTATTTGGGATTTCAGGCAAAGGCTGAAGGAGGCTCATGGCACAGACTTCTGCTCTTATGCAATGACTTCTCTCTATTCAAAAAAGGCAGCTTTTCTGGCTTGTTTCTGGCCTCTAATACAGGCTGTATGCTTACATGTCATAAGACAGAAGATGAGTGTGTGAACTACTTATTGTGAGCTAGATATTGTTTAATCCAATGACCCATACAATTGGATGTTCTCAGTATCATCCTATTATAAATAAGATGTGGTGGCTGAAAAAAAGGTATGAGCAAACCCAGAAGACACCGTGAAACTGTACCGGCAGTTTGTTTACATGCCATAGTGCTAGTTCCTACTACTTAAACAAATGTATCATTTTGTGTGTATGTGTGTGAGAGCCTGAGTGCGTATGAATGAACACCATAAGTGTTCATGAGTCTTCAAACCATCAGAAGAGGGCATCAGACCCTCTAGAACTGGAGTTACAGGTGGTTGTGAGTCACCATGTGGATGCTGGGAATTGAACCTAGGTCCTCTGCAAGAACAGTAAGTGCTGTTAATAGCTACACCATCTCTCCAGCCCCCTATTTCTTACTACTTTTCTTCCTCATCTTCAACCAATGTCTCTTGATTCTTAGGTAATTTTTATGGCAGATTAGTGGAGAAGGAAGATGCACGCTTTTGATTTATGGGTAGATTTCTGTCATATTGAAACCAGCTGTATTGCATGAAGACAAGTCTATGAAAGACGGGGGAAGAATAGTCCCTTCAATGGACTGAACTCTAGGCTCCACCCCTAGCCATTTATTTTGTCTAGATGTGGAGATCCCTAAGGTATCAATATGCATTGATTTATGGAGATCACCTAACACATTGTTTTAGAAAGAAAAGAATAGTGAAGTTGGTGGCAGGAGGGATGGATGGTGTGAAGATATTCCTGTTACAGATCACATTAAGGCCTACCAAAGACAGCCATAGAGGATGGAACACGCAGTTGTTGGATGATGAGTGACCCATTCTATGATTGTCAGTCGGCATCTTCCTCCAACTACTTTGCCACTTATTCAAAAAGTCTGTGTACACTGTCACTAGGGTGGCTGAATAAAGGCCATGAAGGGCTTTTGATAATTTGGGTTCCACTGTTTTCTGGTTGTCCAACTTGCCAAGATCAAGGACCAACACTGAAATCCTGGTACAACCTTGTTCTCATGGGATGATCCAGCTACCCAGCAGCTCTGATTCACATTAGATGAACTCCTTTCATTATGGAGGAGACAGATTTTTGTTCCTACAAAGAAAGACATGAAATTTGAATAATGTGCCTTTTCTTAAAGTGCTTCTTCTACAGTTTTTAGATATATGAAATGTTTTATTCATCTTCTTGATATACCCATAAAATCCTCCTCAATTAATACACTTTCTGGCTGAGATAGTAGCCTCAAGCCCATAGTATTTACTGGACTAACCATATGTATAATATACAGAATAGCTGGCTTAATAGAACGGTGAGAAGGCCTCCCAAATGCTCAACTGGAAGATAGCTGGGGAAACTCTCAGGCTGAACGACTTTCAACTATTGGCCTCACGTCAGTGCTATTTATTAGAAATAGAAAAAAATGCTATAACTCAATTGTGTTTTTATTTTCTAGAAACCTCTTTATTAAAATAATATATTTCTGGAATAATGGCAATCTTACAGGGTTTTTTTTTTTGATCTCTTTGGAAATGTGTCTCTCATCTTAGACTCCACAATGCTATGACCCACGTACCCCAACTAATTAATTAGTGGCACTGAGAGTGTATGGTACATTATAGTTTTTCCAAGCCTCATTGCATAGCATTGCTTATCACCATCTGAGGTGGATATTATAAATACATAGCAAAGCAGATTTAAAAAATAAAAAAATGAAAGATTAACAGGTATATGTTTTTTTAACTTAAACTCATTTTATTCTTCTCAGTTCTTTTCATCAGATTAATGAAAATACACATGGAAACATTTAGGCCCTTAGAAGCGGTGTCAAGTCTTGACTTGATTGCCTGATATTGATTTCATTTGTGGCTTCAGCTGTGGGAAGCTGAGTATATTAGAGTTTTGTGAGGAATCAGACACTAAAGAAATTGAAGATTTTATTTACTCTTAATAGGTGCATCTTGGTTTATCTATAATTGGTCTCAGCTATTGTCCCTTAGAAACTCCTAGACTACAAATGATCTTTGTTGTAACTTCGCACATGATTCAATTTCAGAATCCCCTGTGACTCCCGGCAGTGAGCTTAGCATGTTTATGGCCATCTTACTGTACGATGACTATGTTCCCTTAGCTGGCAGTATCCCTCTCTTATACGAAGAGGCTGTGGCATTCTGTAACTCCTGGCCCATCGCATCAGTTTGTCCTTAGTATTATCTTCTCTCCCTGAGACCTTTGTTATTTTTTCTTTGGAGTACTTTCATTTTCATTTAGGAAAATATTTAAATACATGTTTTCTCACTGATGTCAGGGATTTATTTAGTGATCATGAAATGCTGACAATATTCCACCTCCAAAATTACATTAAAAAGAAGTCAACTACCTATAATGTCTCAACAATATGGTGACCTGAACAAGACCTATCGGCATAATGACACCACCAGTTAACATGCTGATGTGGATGGGGAAAATTCCAGAAGGCCCCACCCCTAGATGACGCTCTACAGGCAATCAATGGCTGCTGAGAGAGGGAGAATCAATCTTCTCCAGGGATGAGAACGCTGATAGGTTATCCAGTCCCAAGTTGCAAACCCTAAACACCTGTACGTGTGAGCAACACTAAACGGAATCAGTAGGATGGATATATACATCCAAGGAGACATGGGAGGAGTTGAAGGGGGTAAAGGAGGGCATGGAAATGATGTTAATTTAATACTCAAATATGAAATTCTCAAAGTAATAAAAAATTAAAAGAGGTTATCTAGTAGACTCTCTCTCCATTCTACTCCAGTTCATTTCAGAGGTGGTGTGTTTTCAATGTTAGGAATTTGGGGAGTGAATTATGACATTAGCGGAGTCGCTTAATTCAGCTAAAACTCTCTGTGGCATCACATTTTAGCAGTCCTGCTAAAGTAACAGAACAGTCTATTTCTCTAATTTGCCTGAGCAGTGTAGCAGTCATTAGCCAGCAGAATTAGAACTGCACCTACCAATTACGGGATGAAAAGTAGAGCTGTAAATAATGCACAGCATCTTGGTTCAATCCACTGACTTTATCTGCTTTATCTTCCTACAAAATAAAGGTTGATAAGTGATATTAACAGCTGGTACTATTTGGAATTAAACATTTATAAATCAAATGAGTACTTTTCTCCCCAGGAAAGAGATCATGGAAACTGATTTAACTGACAATATCTTAAATCTTTTGAACGCCTATCTGAGGGGTAGAATTAGGAGCCTCTTTCCTATAATTATTTCTTAAATGTAAATTTTAGGTGTCTGATAAGTTTGTGTATTTAATTGGGAAATATGCATAGTTCTATCTGTCCATTCATGTTCTTCTTTTCAAAAAAAAATCCCAAACACTTCATTTGTAAAAATGTTGATCAAAGGATTAATGTTGTTTAAAAATATCCAATAAAGAGGATCTGGGAGGCAGAATAAGGCACATACAGATATTATTGAGAGGGTTAATTTGGATTTGGTGTTGTTGGATACATTTTAAACTTTAAATTCTTGGATGACTGCATATATATAATTACCCTGAGATTGTCTGAACGTTGTCTTGACTTACACACTTATCTCTACTGATGCATTTGCTCTTGGTGTTACCATCCCTATGCGTATTTAAGTGTACAGATGTTCAGTGACTTATTTTTTTCAACCAACATTTACTGGGTGTCCAAATAGTGCCACACCTGGGGAAGGGTGGCATGGAGCCAGGGAACGGACAAGACCCTACTCTCTGTGTGTGAGAGGAAAACCTTCCAAGCAGAAGCAGTAACCTTGACTTGGGTTAGATAAGCCTTCAGGGGAATCTTTAGTGCAGACCATTTGCCATGTTGAGGGCCGGCTGGATGAAGGACATTTCAGTTGGGTAATTTAGAAGAGTAACATGTCCTGGTCATAAATAATCTTTAACATTCTGAGCTACTTAGAAATGCGAGATAATATCTAGTAAGGGAGTACATTATAAGAAATATTTATTAAATGAAACAAACTTAATTAAATTCTGTCCTGTAATAAAAATTGACATTCACTGATGGATACAATTTAAGCTGATTTTTATCTTTAAGCTTTATAGATTTTACTTTACTAGGGCTCCTTCAAATCACCTTCTATGAGGGCTTTTGAAGGAGTTTTCCTCAAAATGCTATGTTGGAAAAAAATCCAATTTGCTAAAAAAAAAAAAAAATCTACTTGATCAAGATTAGAAACTTTACTTTCAGGAATAATTATTTTATATAGCCTAATGTCATCAAGAAAATAGGTATTTAAGCTCTTTTCAATTTAGAGAATTGTCTTTAGTTGTATTCACTATTCTTAACCTATTAATTCTGTAGGAATTTATATGACTGAATATTCTAAAGCATAATGGTTGATTTCATTTGGTATTGAGCGAGGAAGAAAGCATTTGAACAGTGTTGATAATTTCCAGCACTCTTCATCTTCACGTTCCCATTAGAGCTGCCTGAAAACATTAGCTGGTACGTGGGAACCACCTAGGACAGACCTGTTTCAAATCGACATTCAGAAGTGTATCTCTGTCACAGCCATGTCTATTTTCTTGTGGATCTAAGATACATTGTCAGAGTAATGACTTTTTTGTCACATGATTACTATGCTAAATAAAGCTAAAAGTTAAGTTTTTATTATTCCAGGTCCTGGTAAATTAGTTCAAGTCCTTAGATTATGTTCTCTTTGTAGCTCTTGAAAAAAGAACCAATTAAGCATTTCTAGATAGAAGAGTGGGAAGGAGATGGATTTTGAAAAGCTAAGACAATGTAGTATTGTTTCATATTCAGGGTTGGCAAGTAATGCATCATGCTAGAATCATTGTCCTTGTCATTTTACACTAAATTATGGAACAGTGCCTGGATTCTAATTTTAATTTTATACTTATGGAAAGTTGTCATAACTTTGGTAGATATTTATGCAGAGACTATGGCAATGTACAGTTCTCTCTCCTTGTATGCTCTTCTAATTAATCTTAAGATGTTCATGATAGATTGTTACATAGTATATTGTGTAGTTGGTTTTTTCACTCTTTGGGGGCTCTGCCACCTAGCTCCCAAATAAATACATGGAGACTTATTCTTACTTACCAATGCCTGGCCTTAGCTTGGCTTTTTTTCTAGCCAGCTTTTCTAAGTTAAATTATCCTGTTTCTCTTTAACTACATTTTGCCTCTGGGCTTTTTACCTTTCTTTATTTTATATATCTTTCTTTCCTTCCTACTCTGTGGCTGGCTGTGTGGTTGAGCGGCTGGCTCCTGGTGTCCTCCTCTCCTTCTCCTTTTCCCACTCCTCACTCTCTTTCCTAGATCTCTCCTCCTATTTATTTTTTCTGCCTGGCAGCCCCATCTATTTCTCTTTCCTGCCTAGCTATTGGCCATTCAGCTCTTTATTAGACCAATCAGGTGTTTTAGGGAGGCACAGTAACACATCTTTACAGAGTTAAACAAATGCAACATAAAAAAAATGCAACACATCTTTGCATCACATCACAGCATAAAGGAATGTAACACATCTTAAACTACTATTCCACAATAATACTGAGTCTCATAGTATCAGGTCCATAGACTATGAACTATTATGTGAGGGGATAATGTGCTATTCGTGTGTTTATAAAGATAGATTTGAGAATAACTTTTGAACAGGTCACAGGAAGCACGGCAACTTAAGATAAATCATTGTTAGCAGTAACAGCGAGGAGCACCAGAGAGAAGAGAAAAGCGTTGTAAACGAGTGGGTAAAGCAAGGGCTGTGAAGACTCACAGAAAACCAGTGGACCATGCCAGATTGCTCGTATTTCGTGCCAAGGTCACAGTTTTGGTCATTCAGTAGCCAATTACTTTTCTGTATACTTGTACCATATTAGCTCATACTGGTAACTCCAGTTCTTGTGCAAATGACTGCAGCTATCACATTTGGAGAGCTCAAAATGGCTCAAACATCGTGCATATATTATTACCTTTCCATATTTAATTTTTACATATATTTTATGAAGTAGGTATTACCGTTTAAAGAAGAAGAAACCAAGACTTGGAGAGATCAATTTATTACATAGCCAAAATGGGCCAGAGACATGACCTGAACATTGTACTCTGAATGTCTTTTTAAACCTTATTTTTTTTCCTGCAATCTGTCATAGCACATGCTATGTTGCATATTGAAAGAAAGAGAAATCTTCTAAATTCATTACATCAGCCCATCATTAACAGGTAAGAAAACATAGCAGTCTCTATAATGAATATACAGGCAAAAGTTCTCCACAAAATGCTGGCAAAATGAATCTAGCAGTACAATGTAAGGACCATTCATTAAATCAAAGGGAATCTCTGGGAAACGAGTAAGGTTCAACATATGCATGCCAATAGAAACAGTGAAGTTGCAGTAGCAAAATGAATTAAAAAAATAATGTGATTATCTCAGTATCTGGAGAAAAGGCATGTGGTAGAAATCAGTAAGTCTTCATGAGAAACACAGAACAAATGGGGTGTAGACGGAATATACCGCAACATAGTAACAGCTGTCTATAACAAGCCCAAGTCAAAGACCATACTGAATGAAGACAGGAAACCAGTGCAGACACAATGGTAACCAGCGAGAGGTTCCACAGAGAGCCTGAAACAGACCCTAGACGATTCAGTTCCCCTGCTTCTGGATATGAACTCAAAGGCAGTGAAATCATTACGTCAAAGGGACATTGGAATTCCCAGGTTTATTGCAGTGCTCTTCACAACAGCCAAGATAAGGAATCAACTGAGCTGCATTGGATTGGCAAATGAATGGATTAAAAATGTGTTATATGTACACAATGGATAGTCAGGAATTGGAATGTCACCATCTGAAGCAAAAGGGTGGCTCTGGAGGACATATGTAAAGGAAATAAAAGTGCAAAATGACATGTATACACTATCACTTCTTTCATGTGGGGGTGCTTAAAGGCCATTGTGAACCCAGAAGAGTGATTGCTTGGGACTAGAAGGGTTTGGGGGAGGAGGGGTGGGCAATAGCTACTGAAATACAGATAAATAGAAGTTCAGTCATCGTACAGCATGGTAGAATGGCTATAATTCAGAACCTATTGCATGTTTTATAAATGAGTAAATTGGAAAGCCTCTAAACGTAATGTGATAACGTGATGCAAACGATCCTTTATTATGATTAGCAAGTATAATAGTATACAAGTGTTGAAATACGCTATGTCTTATAAATATATATAATTGTCTGAATCAAAAACATTTTGAATGTGAGTTTGTGAGATGGCTCAGTGGCTAAAAGTGCTTGCCACCAAGCCTGATGACTGGAATTCTACCCCTAGGACCCACATGGGGGAAGGAAAGAACTGACTCTTGCAAGTGTGCTCTGACCTCTACATGTATACTGTGGCACATGTGTTCCTGTGTATGTGTACTGTGGCACATGTATTTCTCCATATGTATACTGTGGCACATGTATTCCTGCATTCCCACATTAAATAAATATGTCTTAAAATTTTAAAAATGTTTGAAATGCTAACTACCTTGACTTGATTGTTTAGTATATATATATGTGTGTGTGTGTGTGTGTGTGTGTGTGTGTGTGTATTAAAATCTTTATTTGTTACACACACACACACACACACACACACACACACTTGAAATAATAATAAAGGGTGGATTAATGAGCCCCAAACATGACATATAAATCACTGTGTTATAGCTTGCAAGTCAATTAACTGAACATTATTTTTGAAATATTTGAGACATACACTAAGTAGATAAGAAGGCCAGTGTAGGGTGATGGCCCCAGTCTTGGAAGTTGGGCAGGACATTAGTTGGTATTGTTAAATATTCATTCTCTCTATCTCTTACAGTTTTCCTACTTTTCATTATCTTATTGTATATGTGTTATAGCTACTGACCGGCTCTGGCTTAAGACCTCAAGGTATGAGTCTGATTGTTATGTTAGAAACACAGTCACATTTACCACCTCAGTTCTCCTGCTTAGAAATGAGCACAGACTCTAGCATTTTAAAAGGTTTTGCACGTATCTCACTAAATTATCAATCATATGAGGTTGTGTGTTCTACAGTCTCATAAAGACAACATAATTACCGGATGGCTGGCACTCACCTGGATCCACAGTGCTTGGGAGTTGAAGCAGGGGACCAGCGTTTTGAAAGTATGCTACACACACAGCAGCACTCTGTTTCCAAGACAGAAGGAAAGAAAGAATAAAGGCTACATAATTGTGATCATTTTATTTACTCTGTACAAGAGAATGAACTTTAAAAAAATTGAAATGGGGTCTGGCCTTAAACCTGCCGTCTTTTGCCTCAACTCTTGAGTACTGGGCTTACAGGCCTGTGCCACCATGTCTGCAAATATTCTTTTCTCTTCCTCTTTTCTCACAGGCTTTTATGTACTAGGCATGCGCTTTACCACCCAGCAACATCCCTAGCCTCCAAACATTCCTCTCAGAATTGACAATCTTTTAAAATTATTTTTACTTGGGCCGGGCGTTGGTGGCGCACGCCTTTAATCCCAGCACTCGGGAGGCAGAGGCAGGCGGATCTCTGTGAGTTCGAGGCCAGCCTGGGCTACCAAGTGAGCTCCAGGAAAGGCGCAAAGCCACACAGAGAAACCCTGTCTCGAAAAACCAAAAAAAAAAAAAAATTATTTTTACTTATTTTAGTGTGTGTGTAGGCGCATGCATGCATGTGTGAAGGTCAGAGGACAACTCTTTTTTTTTTAATTCATTCTTCTCTCATGTATTACACCCTGACCGCAGTTTCCCCTCCATCTTCTCCTTCCAGCCACACCCCCATCTCCTCTCTCTCCTAGATCCGCTCTGCCTCCATTTCTCTTCAAAAAAGAGCAGGCCTCTGAGGGGTATCAACCAAACGTGGCCTAACAAGTTACAATAAGAGAGTCTGTTCTTTCAGTTCCTCTTGTGAGATCTAGGGACTGGGCGCAGGTCTCCAGGCCTGCACACAAGCACCTTTACCTGCTGAGCTGTTTCACAAACTGACAGTCTTGATCTTCGAATTTTATTTTAATACAGTTTAATTTGCTCCTGGAAAAAATACTAATGTTTATGAAGAGTTTATTTTTAAGAAGCTGTATTTTTTCTGAATAATTGTTGATTTTTTCTTTATGACCAAGGTACATTAATTTCCTATGACCAAGATTATAAAAGTGCTTAAATACCAGATCTAGAAGTTATTCTCAGCTAAATATGAGGAAATATTTATGATTTGAAACTATAGTGACATGAAATATTTCTAACTAAATACTATAGACTTTGGGGGATAATTTTTCCTCTAATGGAACAGTACCTGGAAAAATATTTATTCCTTTATAAATGCAATTATCTGAATTTGGAAGTTCTTCAAAACAATTTAAAAACACACCACCCACATCTGAACATCAGAGTTGATCTCTGTGCTATGTATATTGATTGAAGTCATAGGTTTTATAAACCTTAAGAAGCAAAAAACTTGCTGGGCGGTGGTGGTGCACGCCTTTAATCCCAGCACTTGGGAGGCAGAGGTAGGCGGATCTCTGTGAGTTGGAGGCCAGCCTGGTCTCCAAAGTGAGTTCCAGGAAAGGCGCAAAGCTACACAGAGAAACCCTGTCTCGGAAAAAAAAAAAAGAAGCAAAAAACTTTTGGGCTATAACACAAAAGTAGTGCAAAGAAGCATATGTGTTCATGAATATTTACAGTTACTATATTTTATTGAAAACACACTTACATACTGGAGTAGAATTTGTGGGCTGAATGCTGCACATGTGGTATAGGTCTGTAATGAACCGAAGTCCTATCTGGTAAGCATGTGTTGCTATATCTCTTAACACTGTAAGTGTGGCATCCCTAGAGCTGTGAAGCTTGCAGTGAATGAAGGTACCACATCTCTAAAAAACATCATAGAGTTCATAATGGCTTCTTGGATCCATGTTATCCACTTAAGAACTGAGACAGCAGCCAGTGGTTAAGAGAACTTGTCAATCTTGCAAAAGACCTGGATTCAGTTACTAAGTACCCACAAGGAGGCTCACAACTGTGTCTGCAACTCAGTGCCAGGAGATCTAGCATCCTCTTCTGGCCTCTCTAGACACCTGAGGCACACACGTGGTACACAGACATGCATGCAGACAAACACTCACACGCACAATAAGATCACTCTTTAAAAAATGAGAGACAATCAAAAGATAATTGGCAATTTTCTTGGGCAATAAGAATTATTGAGTCTTTCTTGCCCTTTATCTTTGAGCCTTGAAATGAGTGTGCTTGAATGAAGTGTGGGTCAAGGCGAGAACAAACGGGTAACAAGTGAATTCCTAGACTTGCTTTCTCTGTGCTAAGAGAGCCCTAGGACTTGGGAGTAGTAAGAAGATGTCTCACTTTGCTTGTACATTCTACCTGGCCTCTTAGGATCTTGGATTTTGTGACCTAAACCTTAGGTGTGACTACTCTGCTTATACTCCTTCTTGTCTGTAAAAGAGAAAAATCTTTTGAGACTTTAATAGGATAATTTCTGTGAAGTTCTGTCATGTGGCGATGCTCAGTGCACTTTAAAATTCGTGCTGTTTGTGACCTGACATTTTTGTTCTGTCTTCTCATCCTTTCCTTTTCACGTCTAAATCCTTTAACTCTGCCTCTCCCATAACTAGCAATCCAGACCTACAGCATTGTGCTGGCGAGGCTCCAGCGGGGACACCTAGAAAAACAACAGCTCTTGCTGATGCATACCTGTTACCTAGGACAAGCAAATAATCAGATTCAGAAACATTTAGCATGCATGCTAAGATGAACACCTACTTGTACCGTACAAATACATTTATTGAGTATGAATGCTATGCGTTTTTCTAACATCTGTTTGATCAAAGCAAGTTTGAGGATCATCATTCCATCTCTTAGCACCAGTATATGAGGGATCTGCATGTTCTGCTTATTGTGAAATGAACTTAGTGGATAGTCTTGCTTTTATGAGGGGGATGTTTCAGAAAAAGTGCTAAGAAATGCTGCTCAGGCCTCTGTTCAGGTTTTATATTATGGGTGGGAGACAAAAGAGGGTAATGGACAGTATCTGATGTGAAAGCAGATGTGGGGGAGGAGTGAACAAGAGGGACTGAGGTGACCAGAAGGTAGTGGGGAAGGGATTCACTATAACAGAGTTTGAAAACATGCATGTATAAAAATGCCGTATTGAAATCCATTGCTTTGTGTGATAACATACAAGTTAATGAAGTTTTTAAAGAGGAAAAATGAAAACAATTAATATATAGGTTAGGTAAGAAACTGAGGAAGGTTATCTATCAGCACTGCTAGAGAAGTGAGCAGAAAATAAGTCTAAGGCCTTTAAAATGTTGAGAAAAATAGGATTTTTATATCTGCTGTAGATTAATAGTCTGTTCTAAGAGTATGTAGTTCTGTGTTGTAGTAATTTAAGTTAATAGTTAAGGAAAATGAATTTACACAAGTGAAAACTATAATCCATTTTTGAAATGTTTTACAATAGCATAAAAATTAGATGATTTTTCAAAATGTCAATTTATAGTTTGGTAAGAATGAATAGTTTCTTAAATGGTAGGTTGCTGCAAATTGCACAGGGTTGGGACAGACACCAATTATTATTAGTAGACAGTGGGTTTACTATACATGAACTGTTCTGTTCAGCAATTTACATGAGTTAAGTAATATGTTAACTTTATAAAAACATACATTTATCATCCCCCCATTTGAAAGGTGAATAATTTTGTGTTTAGAGAAATAATGAGATTTTTCCAAATAGTACACACTAGTAAATATCAGAGTTGGGGCAGAGAATCAAGAGTTCTTAGGCTCCAAAGCACATGTTTATACTTTCCACAGCTGAGTATCAAAAATGTCACTTTTTAGCAATAATTTGAACAGTTCTCATGGAAAACCTCTTGTTCTTTGTAGGTTTGAGAGCTGCCAAGGTTTATCTGCTGATTCCTTTCAATTGATTCAAGGGCTGAATCTCTTGAAGTAGGAAATGTCTTCACTTACTACTTGGAATAATAGATGTGGGCCCTGCTTGTGCCAACACATTCCTATATAAAACCAGCATGTGCACTTGATGCTCAGTGAAAACAATGCTCTCTGTTTGGCCCAGACCATTAATTTTAAGGTGCCTGGTGTCAATGGCATCCCCGAGCTACTAGACCACAGTCTGCTATTCTTAAAAGACACTAAAATCTTATTCCGAGTTATAAAAAATAAATCTGTTTTTCTTTCTTACCAGCCTCTGTCCATAGAAAAGGAATGACAATTGTTTGTCTGGTGTTTTTTCTTATTTTGCATTGAGTCCTGCATTAGAGGGCCATTATGATCAAATCTGGAGTATTTATAGAAACCCAATGCAGTCCCTGCCTGTAGGAGTCTTCATGTAAACAGACATTAAATTTAAAGCCATATTCTTAGGCTACCGATAATTAATTTTAAATAATTGAACGACTATAAACGTTTTGATTTTTATGGGATAGATTTTCTCATTTCCTTTCTGCTCACTTCATTCTTTACAAAACAAGTGTCACTTAAAGAAAATTCATCATAATTCTTTAGACTGTTCTCTTAGGCTATTTCATCTTTTGCCTATTGAAGAACAGGTAGGGTGGAAGCTGCCTACTTTATGGTTTTATTTTGTGAAAGTGTTCATCCAAATGCCCAATCTATCGTCCCTTCTTAGATGTCCAGTGACATTGTCGGATCCAAATTATGTTCAACACTTCTTGAAACCTCATTTTACTTATCTTAGAAATCCGAGGCTTACCCAAGGTTTCTAAGAGACTTCAGCTAGTTCTTTAGTGTCATAAGGGAATAAGAAATATTCTTCTCTTCCACCCCTTTGTGTGTCCTTCACTAGAACTTCTTTTGAAGAAAGATTATCATGAGAGGAAAAAAAAAAAAAAACCCAAGAAGCTCAATAACACACCCACTTTTTTTTTTTTTTTTTTTTTAGGTTTTTTTTTTTTTAGGGTTTCTCCATTTAGCTTTGCGCCTTTCCTGGAACTCACTTGGTAGCCCAGGCTGGCCTCAAACTCACAGAGATCCGCCTGGCTCTGCCTCCCAAGTACTGGGATTAAAAGCGTGCACCACCACCGCCCGGCCCACACCCGCTTTTTATGTACATGGGGGATTACCAAGAAGAGTGGTTACAGCCATGGACTCTTCAGGGTTGGCTGACTCCAGGACCTCCAAGGACAACAGCCCCACTCCATGCCCAATCTTCACAGAGTGCAGTATATGCACATAACCCTCACACAGTCTCCTATATACTTAAATTATGTTTATGGATAACGAATGCTGTGTGACTACTGTGAAAATTGTTGTTAAACTGATTTATTAAGGGTATAGCTCAGTGGTATCTTTTGTAAGTATGAAACTCTGGGCTGATCCTCAGCACTGCAAGTGGCAAAACAAGAGATAAGCTGGAAAAGGGCTGGAAAATAAAAATGAAGTTCGTGATACAGGTTGAGGCCAGGGTCATCCCTACTGACCTTCTCTAGTGATTTGGGTACCCAGGTCTTCCTGGAGACACTATGACAGATTTTTCCTTACAGATATAAATTATTTAAACAAAAGAGGAACTTTTCAGAGTTAGAATTTGCAGTTTCTCCAGAGAATTAGCTCAATATAATCTTTATGCTAAAGAGACATGGTTGGGACAATTCTTAGTCATTTTTAGGATGATGCGTCTTAAGCCCCAGCAAAACCATGAGTTTCAGATAATGACATGTAACTTCCGACTTTTCCATTCCCCTTAAAAATCTCACATCTTTTCCTATCTCTATGCCTTATGATCAGATATTTTTCTTATAAGGAGTGCCTTTTATTCTTAGCATCTATTTATTGTTAGAAAAGATTTATTTATTTATTATTTGTAGTGTTCTGTCTGCATTTTGCCTGCAGGCCAGAAGAGGGCATCAGATCTCATCATAGATGGTTGTGAGCCACCATGTGGGTGCTGGGTATTGAACTTAGGACCTCTGGAAGAGCAGTCAATGTTCTTAACCTCTGAGCCATCTCTCCAGCCCCCTACCATCTACTTAAATTTATGCTATTGGTATTTATTTGGCAGAGCCATCAAATGCTTCCTGTACACAAGGTTAGAAGATTGATGATAAACCTTTGATATCTAACTATGTTCCTGGGGTTCTATGACAAGGGCTCTGGCTCTAGGGGTCCCAATGGGTCATACTTGGCATCTGCCCCCAGGAACCAGTTGAAGAAATAGGTGGTGATGAGGGAAGAAATGGATTTTTATTCTGTGTGACTGTGCCAGGAAAGGGAAGGATAGAGAAATCTAATGATCTCTTTGGGGAACTGAGAAGAGCTCTGAGGTTTTTTCCTTGAACTCAGCATATAAATTTCTGAAATTATCAAAGAGTAAAATAACATTAAAAGAGGATGGCGCTGTGATAGAAAGGAGGAAGTCACTTCCTGGGGACAGTTTTGATTCTTGTTGTAAGACGTTTATCCACCACACCAACTCTTGGAATTCAAGGGTTTTTTTTAGGGGAGAATGACTGAGAGAAAAAAAAAGACAAGTCAGAAAGGCAGTGCTAGGATCTGGGTATGAAGTGTGCCTCTTTAGGCTCATATGTTGAATGCTTGACCTGGAGTTGGTGGTGGTGACAGGTTATTAGATCATGAAGGTATTAATTCATCAGTGGATTAATCATTGGTAAAATCATAGGCAAGAGGTGCTGTGGAATAATCCTCTTGTACACTGTAAAGATTTGTCACTCAAATTGGTTTAATAAAATGCTGATTGGCCAGTAGCCAGGCAGGAAGTATAGGCGGGGCAACCAAACTAAAGATGATGAGAAAGAGAAGGGCGGAGTCAGAGGAGTCGCCAGTCAGACGCAGAGGGAGCAGGAGATGAATGTGCCATGCTAATAAAGGTACCACCATGTGGCAGAACATAAATAAAGAATATGGGTTAATTTAAATGTAAGAGTTATCTAGTAACAAGCCTGAGCTATCAGCCAAGCATTTATAGTTAAAATAAGCCTCTGTGTGATAAATTTGGGAAGTGGCTGCTGGGTATTTGGGAACAGTTGGTTGAGACAGGAAATGTCTGTTTACAAGAGGAGCTATTAGAAGGGGGTATCTAGTTGAAGAATGTAAGTTGCTAGGAGGTGGGAAGGGCCACATGCCCTTGAAGGGAGTGTCTTAGCATGCATGAATCCCTGCTTCTTTACCACATCAAGGCAAGCAGCTTTGTTCCATCACCTGCCCAGGGACAATGGAACCCAGCCACCTCTAAAACTCTGATCTCAAATAAATCTTTCCTCATTTTACCTACCTCATGTTTTTATAACAGCAATGCAAGATTTGCTAAGGCAAAATGGTATTAGTTCTTCCAGATAGGGAAGTCATTGGAAATTTTTAGGTGATGGTTTTTTGGCTGGGACAGGACAGTGTAAAATATTGTAGTTGATAATCCATTGTTTATAATATACTTGTAATATTGAAAATACTGTAATCAGACTTTCTTTGTACCACCAGCTCCCAAATAATGACATGGAGACTTCTTACTAAGTATGAAAGCTTGGCCTTAGCTTAGGCTTGTTTCTAACTAGCTCTTATCACTTAAATTAACCCATTTATATTAATCTATGTTCTGCCACCTGGCTTATTACCTCTCCTCCATACTGTACATCTGAATCCCTCTGAATCTTACTGGCAAATTCCCCTCTCCCCATCTCTTCCTGGAGGTCCAGCCTATCTTCTCCTGCCTACCTATTGGCCATTCAGCTATTTATTAAACCAATCAGAAGGTGCCTTGGCAGAGACACATCTTCACAGTGTACAAAAAGATTATCCCACAACAAAATACCTTAGTTACTTCAGCCTACTTTGGAAAGAAAGATTACAGCTTTAGGACAGTGATCCTTCAATGATTGCCAGTCTGTATGTGGAGTTGAGCAGTAATTGGACCTAAAGTGTAATGTAGCAAAGGAGATGGGTGTTTAAAAAAAGGCAGAAATGTCAAGCTTTATCCTGTTTTTAGTTACCCACTGGACATCTCTAGGCCTAAAGGAAGAGTAACTGCTTTTAAGTAAAGAAGCCTCTAAGACTCTATCATAGTCATATTTTAAAGCCTTTAAACACTTTAAGCCTTATTACATGATCCTTTCTTGGACATTCAAGACCATTTTGAGCTCTACATCATATTGTCTGTATTCATTGTATTTATCATATTGTTGACTAAGTGATATTTTGTGAAAAGAGAACATGTCATATTACTAACTAACCTATACAACCTCTGAGATGTCATAATATAAAATTTTAATTTTTCTTATTATCTCACATTTTATTTTAGAACTCATAGACATTCATGGTATTTGTAAAATGGTAATTTGAATAAAAAAGTCTTGGTCTAGAGTATTACGATTATAAATGAAATGGAGAAAAAGGAGGCAAACACCATATGGACAGGTGTTTTGCTACATGGTTTGTAGAAAGGCCTTAATATATGTCGGCTTTGATAGCAAAGTGATGATAGTGATCATTTTAACACTCACTCTAGAATGTCCTCAGCTGAATTAGGCCACCAGGAACGCTATATATTTATTGTGGTGTGGCCTCCATTGGTTATAAGATTTTTGAGCTTCCTCTTTTGGAATGGGCTTTGGAAGTTAGGCCATGCTCTGAGCACAAATATTACCCTGATTACTTTATAGCCACTGCTTGCTTCAGATAATAAGTGATTAAATGCCACACCAACTCCAGTGTCGTCCATGTGACATAAACAATTATGTCTATAATAGTGGACGGGAGATATGTGTCCCACGGACTAAGCTCCCTAAAGGTCCCTGACAGAGTGCCCGTGTTATGCCTCCCTCTCGAAGACGACGTGCTTCACGGATCATGAGCTCCCTGGGCTATGGGTTCTGTATAACTGCTTTTCTGAAAATGTTCTAATTAATCTATAAAACACAGCCAAAATTAATAAATGCTTGGGTTGTGAACTATAGAAAAAAGGAAAAGCTGGACATGGATCTTAATCAAATATAACAAAATGAGCTATTTTTTTAAGACCCCAAGCCACTAGATAAAAAAAGTATAATAGTTCAGGCACTTCTAGGGAATGAACACTCACCCACTAGGAATCCTTTAGGAATCCCAACTAAAGTGATTTATGACAAAAGATGTTATCTTATAGGAGACAGATGGTGGGCCCCTCTGTTGAAAAAGTTCAACATGAGAAACTTAAGGACTACAACAAAACCTCTTCCCCTTACAGGCATAAAAGTACAAGAGTCCATATTCCAACAGATAAAAAGGTTTTATATTAAAAGAGATATGTGATAAAAAAACTAAAAAAAGACTTAAAGAAGATCTACAACATCCAAATTGGCTAAGTGGGTCATAAAAACCAAAAAAGTAAAAGTACATAATAAACTAGAGAGCGGCTAAGATAAAGATAAAGGACACAGCTACAACCACAAAAAAGTCTACACAAGTCTAGGGACTGTACTAAGTTTAAAAAACACAGACTGCTCTTTGGGTCATAAAGTTCTTGTGGGTGAAGGGATATGTCTAGCGTTGATTAATAATTGTGTGCTTGCTGTTTTTTTAAAGATGATGTGATTAAATTATTGCCAAGCTTTCATTGTTCCTTATATGACTTGATAGTTTTCTTTTCTGTATATAAACTACTGATTTATAGAAGTAAAATTACAACAGATTCAAACCACTTCTAAGTGTGTTGTCTGTCTGTCATTCGCCAAATCCTTGCCTTCCTGACTACCCAAGCCCTGGTTCTGCTACGGTCGTGGTACCCCCGAGGGGCCAGTCCGTGGCAGGTGGCACCTGAACAGGGACCCTTGGGACAGGTAATTCTTTCCCCCTTTTTTTCTTCCTTTCAAGGCTTAGGATCGGCTCTTGCCAAAAAACTACAGTTCCGCCGATAAAGGATCAGCGGTTAAGGGCAAGTAATCTTAAAATAACATGGAACAACATGAGTCAAAACAGGAAAGGCTGTTTATGTCAGTGTTTAAACATATGATGACAAGCAGGGGATTAAAAGTATCGGAGCAATCACTGGGAGAGTTCTTTGCCTTTATTAAAAAGATGAGTCCTTGGTTCCCTGAGGAACCGAGGGAACTGCTCTCTCAAGTATAAGGCAATCCAATAAGGAGCCCTATCAAGACTTTGTCTCTAGACTAGAAGAGGCAGTTAATGGGATGATGCCCCCCTCAGAGGGGACTGACATGCTCCTCAAACAGTTGGCATGGGAAAATGCCAACCGCCTGTGTCAGGATCTTATCAGACCTATGAGAAAGACAGGATTATATTAAGGCTTACATGGATGCCTCACCAGCAGTTATCCAAAGTATGACATATGCTACAGCTATAAAAGGACAGAGATTTAGCGCCTATAAAAAAAAAACAACATATGGGGACAACAATAATCAATCCCCAGAACCCACCTGTTTCAAGTGTGGACAAACAGGCCACATACAAAAGACATGTACAGAGCAAGGCAACAAGGACAGTAAAAATAAGGCTCCTGGGTTATGTTCACAGTGTCAAAAAAAAAA
>CABHPP010138733.1:30844-60497 GCA_902168425.1 Peromyscus attwateri | reverse complement strand
AGGGCTCAGTGTAGTCTTAGATGGCTGCAACTAACTATGTAGACCAAGTTGGCCTTAACCTCATGAAATCTGCCTGCCTCAGTCTCCTGAGTGGTGCTGGGAGTAAAAATATGCATCCCAATGCCCAGCACCTGCAGGTTTGTTTTTGATTATGTGTTAGTGTGTACGCCACATGTGTATATTTGCTGTATTTGGGTGTTCTCAGAGGTCAGAAGAGTACATCAGATCCTCTGGAGCTGGAGTTACAGACAGTTGTGAGCTGTCTGATGTGGTTACAGGAAATGCACTCAGGTCTTTGCAAGAGGAGCAAGCATTCTTGACTGCCAAGGCAGTTCCTAACCACTTGGCCTCCTTTTGAACAAAACAAACATGTTGAGAGACTGTTTTGAGCTTTATATTATTAGATCACATTAGAAAATACAGACTAGCTGGGCGGTGGTGATGGCACACGCCTTTATTTAATTCCAGCACTGGGGAGGCAGAGGTAGATTGGTCTCTGAGTTCAAGACCAGCCTGGTCTACAGAGCGAGATCCAGGATAGTCAGGGTTATACAGAGAAACCCTGTCTCAAAAAATAAAATAAAATAAAATAAAATAAAATAAAATAAAATAAAATACAGACTAGTTTTGAGTGGTCTAGCCAGATGTTCAAGTAACAGCTAGCAAGGAAATGGTCATTGTTGTAGGAACTATAAACTTCACAGTGCATTGCTATTCTGTGTTTACCTTGATCAACTTAGTGCATATAATATGCCTTCTGAAGAAATTAGAAATTATTCTCCAAATCCATAGGTTTGCTCTGTGGTCATGGTAAAGTTGTCAAACCTGTTTAAGTTGTCTTAGAAATGAAGACAATGATAACCATCTTCTGGAGATAATTTTTTTTTTTTTTTTTCGAGACAGGGTTTCTGTGTTGCTCTGGCTATCCAGGAACTCACTTTTAGACTAGGCTGGCCTTGAACTCCACAGAGATCCACTTACCTCTACCTCCCGTCCACCATGCCCGGTTTACTAGGATGGTTATTAATGAAAAATAGAACACCATAAAAACCAAAACAAGGGGGCTGGAGAGATGGCTCAGAGGTTAAGAACACTGGCTGTTCTTCCAGAGGTCCCGAGTTCAATTCCCAGCATCCACATGGTGGCTCAAAACCATCTGTAGTGAGATCTGGCGCCCTCTTCTGGATGCAGGGACACATGCAAACAGAACACTGTATACATAATAAATAAATAAATCTTTAAAAAAAAAGCAAAAACAAAAAGCAAAGGCGTTGAAGAAGTTGAAACCTCAAATGGGACTGTGAAATGTCTGGCCTGAATGGAAGTCATTTTAGTAGGTCCTCAGCAAGTTAAACATAGAATTACTCTAGTGTGGATATGTAGCCAAAAGATCTGAAAGTGGTGGCCACATACTTGTATAACTGTTCATTGTAGTGTTATTCACAGTAGTGAAAAGGCAAGTGGCTGAAGTGTCCACAAATAAAACAGTATGTATACAAACTCACACACAATGGAATATTATTTAATCTTAAAAGGAAATGGAATTCTGATGCAGGCTACCAATGTGGATGATGTTACAGTGTTGAAAACAGACTAAATGAAGGTGGACATAGTGACTCATTCCTGTCTCAAAAAACCAATGTAAAAAAACATGGTGATTGAAGTGAGCCATATATAGAAGGACAAATATAGGATTTCACTTATAGAAGGTACCTAGAATGTGTGTGTTCGCATGTATGTGTATGCACATATATGTGCCCATCCCCTGGAGCTGCGTTACATACACGTGGTTGTGAGCAACCATGTGGGTGCTGGGAATTGAACTCTTCCTCTGGAAGAGCAGCCAGTGGCCTTATGCACTGAGCCATACCCCTCCCTTCAGAGTACTATAATTAATGGGTGCAGGACCTCTGCTTGGAATAATAAAATTCTGAAGTTGGATGGTGTTGATGGTTATCATTAAATCTAGCTCTTGGCTCCTTTTTTGAGTTTTGCTATGTCGCCTAGATTGTTTGCAAACTCCTGAGTTCAAGTGACCCTCCCTCCTTAGCCTTCTTTGGTTGTCGCAGTGGGTGGCCTTCTGTTTCTGGTTACCTTTACACTATTTGGATTTGCCACATTGTATGATCAGTTCTGGTCACTTAGGTGTTTCTACTTTGAAGTAGAGTGAATGTGCCGCTCTAACTCTGGTACATGTTTATTCTTGTGGCTGTATATTTTCATTTCTCTTGAGTATATAACCAGAAATACCAAACACTTCCTCCCTTTTTGACAGGGTTTGGCAACTGAGCTCAGGCCTGAACTTTCTGTCCTCCTGTCTCGGCCTCTCCAGTGCTGAGATTGAAGACTTGTACCACCACTCTAGACCCAGGTTCCTTTTTTCTTTTTCTTTCTTTAAGTAACTCAAACGTAGATTATAGGAAGTAGATTTATTAAGGAAAAATGAACAAGTACTACTTTGAGTGAGAAAGGCTTCAAGGGAGAAATACCGCCAAACTTTTTTTTTTTTTTTTTCCTGAGATGGGTCTCACTGTGTAACCTTGGCTGGCCTGGATCATGCTATGTAGACCAGGCTGTCCTTGAACTCACTGAGATATACCCACCCCCACCCTCATAGGAACAAACTAGTTTTACATTCCAACCCCAAGTGTGTTGAGGGTTCTAATTCCTCCATTTCATGGTTCTTATTTGAATTTCCCTAATAATGGCTAATAATGCTTGCTGAGCACCTTCCTATATACTGTTGGTCATTTGTGTAGGTCTGGAGGATTATCTTCAGATACTCTATTTAAAAAAAATTATTTTAATTTTTGGGTAAAAAGCCAGGTATGGTGGCACATGCTCTTAATACTAACACAGGCAGAGACAGGTAGATCTTGGTGAGCTTGAGCCCAGCCTGGCCTACAGAGTGAATTCCACCACAACCAGGGCTATGTAGAGACTGTCTAAAAAGAACAACAAATTAAATTTAAAAAAAATTAAATTTGGGGGTACTAGGAATTGTTTATATACAGTGGTTACAATCCTCTATCAGATGTATGATTCAGTGGGGTATCTCCCCTTTAATGGTAGGGCTTAAACTCCAAACATTATACCTGCCAACACAGACTGTATCACTACTATATCCCCAGCTCTTGATACTGTGGAGGTCAGAGGATACCTTGTGTAAGTAGGTTCTCTCTTTCCATCTTGTGGGTACCAGGGATCAAACTCAGATTGTCAGGCTTGGCAGCAAGTGAGTTTACCCACTGAATGAGCATTCTGATAGCTCTTATTCCATTTATTTATTTGTTTGTTTGTTTTATTTTTAAATGACTTTTATTTTTATTTTATGTGCATTAGTGTTTTGCCTGCACATCTCTCTGTGTGAGGGTGTCAAATCCCCTGGAACGTGAGTTACAGACAGTTGTGAGCTGTCATGTGGGTGCTGGGAATTGAACTTGGGTCCTCTGGAAGAGTAGCCAGTGCTCTTAACCACTAAACCATCTCTCCAGCCCCTCATTCATTTATTTTTAATGTATGTGTGTATGTGCTTACATGTGTGTGTTCATGTGTATGCTATGGCTGGCCTGTGGAGGTCGGGGACAACTTTTTGGAGTCAGTTCTCTCTTCCCACCATATGGATCTAATGGGTTGAATCCAGATATTCATGCTTGGTCGAAAGTGCAAAGAAGCCAACAGTGATGATGAACACTTGTTATCCCAGCACTCAAGACAAGATTGTGAGTTTATAGTCAACCTGGCTAACCTGGCTCCATAGGCAGACTCTCTTTTTTATGTATGTATATATACATACATATATATAAATATATTTGTGTATATAAATATATATATGTGTGTATATATATATACATATATATATGTATATATATATATTAGTAATTCAAGCAATTGGATATCCTTTTGCAAAAACATCTCACCTTACATGAAAAATTAGCTCAAAATGTGCTGAAGACCTGGATGCAATATCTGAAACTGTAACTCTTAGGAAAAAATAGAAGGGCTAATCAACCCCCTCCCCCATATTGTTTTGTTTTTGATAGAGGGTCTCATATAAGCTCTGGCTGGCCTTCAATTTCCTGTGTAGCCAAAGATGACCTTGGAGTTGGGATCCTTCTGCCCCTACTTCCTGAGTGCTTAGATTACAGGTGTGAGCCACTACACCTGGTTTTCCACTTTTTTGTTAGTCTTGTGGGTTTTTTTGGGGGCAGATTATTGAGGCTTCAGATTTGTTGACTCCATGACCATTAATAACTATGTGATTTGTCTTCCTGTTTCCAGACCAAGTGTTCAATGCTTAGTGTCACTGCTTATAAAACAGAAATATTGCCTGCTTGGCAATATGCCAGGGTTCTTGTATTTAGAATGATTCTGAGTTTGGTTACCTTCAGTGCACACCAGATTTTAAAATTGGCTTGTAGGCTGGATGTGGTGATGTACACTTGTAATCACAGCCCTTGGGAGTCAGAAGCAAAGGGTTTCATAAAGGGTTTGAGGGCAGTCAGGTCTACGTAGCAAGTTCTAAGGCCATCTGAGGCTGCATAATAAGACCCTGTCCCGCCGGGCGGTGGTGGCGCACGCCTTTAATCCCAGCACTCGGGAGGCAGAGACAGGCGGATCTCTGTGAGTTCGAGGCCAGCCTGGTCTACAGAGCAAGATCCAGGAAAGGCACCAAAACTACACAGAGAAACCCTATCTCGAAAAAACCAAAAAATAAAAAATAATAAAAGACCCTGTCCCAAAAGAGAGAGAGAGGAGATGGAATTTAGTAAAATGAATGAACGTCTTTTCTTAAAAAAAAATTATTTTTATTATTTTTAATTATGTTTCTGTATGTGTCTGTGTGATTATATGTATATGAGTGCAGGTGCCCACCAAGGCCAGAGGCATTGGATCTCCCTGGAGCTGGAGTTGTAGTTGCTTGTGAGTCCCCTGATAGCGATGGGAGCTAGGAACTGAACTCCTCCTACAAGAGCAGAGCATGCTCTTAACTGCTGTGCATCTTTCCAGCTTGGTCTTGGCTATCTTTGTAAAGACCTGTCATTATGGTGTCCAGGCTGGCTGAAAGAAAGCTCCAGAGCTTCCTGCATCAGCCTGCTTAACTGAGCCTCCAACTTCCAGTTTTCTTAATGATTCTCTCTCTCTCTCTCTCTCTCTCTCTCTCTCTCTGTCTGTCTCTGTGTACATGTGGAAGACAGATCAACCTCTTGTCATTCCTTAGGAGCTGTCCACTGTGTTTTTTTGTTTTTGTGTTTTTAAACAAAGCTTCTTACTAGCCTAGAGCTCACATACATGGTAGTCTGTGAGGCCAGCAAGCTCCAGAGATCCGTCTGCCCCTGTCTTTTCAGTGCTCTAGCTACAAGTGCCTGACACCAGGCCTGGCTTGTCTGCATAGGTTCTGGTGATTGAATGCAGGTCCTCATGCTACACAGCAACTACGGCAAGTGTTTTATCTAAGGAGCTCGAGGATCTCATCTAGTCCTTAAACTTACTAGGTAGGTGAGGAGGACCTTGAACTCCTGATCTTCCTGCCTCTGCTTCCCAAAAGCCTGGAATATGGGTGTATTCTACTATTCCTGGTTATACAGTGTTGGGCATCCAATACTAGGTGTCATTCATGCTAGGCAAGCCCTCTACCCACTGAGCTACATTCTCAGCCCTTCTTAATGTTTTGCACTCTCTCTTTCTCTCATGAGGTATGTTCACAGACACACACACTCTTATTTTTCTTTCAAAGAGAATTCTTGAAGCTTTTGAAATTCAAAATTTTCTTCATGGTTATAGATGTGTTCAATGTTCTTGAGCCCTTGGATCCTATCTGAGTTTATGTTATAAAGATTACCACACTCTCTTCTTCGTTGTCGTCTTTTTTTTTTTTTAAGCATCTATCTTTATATAGTTCAGGCTGCCCTGGAATGAGCTCAGTATGTTACTCGGGCTGGCCTCCATCTCATGACCACAATGCTTCAGCCAGCATGCTGGAATAACAAGTGTGTGCTACCAAGTCTAGGTTAGGTAGTCTAATTCTGGGTAGAACAAAGGAATTGAAGTCAGTAATGAGTCAGTTATTGACATCCCAATAAAAACTCTAAACATAAATTTTTCTGGTTCTTCCTTGGTGATGAACACATTGTTGTGCCAGGAGGGTGATGTGCCCTGATACTGTGCAGAAAGGGTAGAAAAGCTTGTTTTTGAGACCTTCCCAGTTCTAGTGTGCGTCTCTTCTTTGGCTAGTCTTGACTTGGATTCTTTACTAAAAGAAAGCGAAACATACTAATTATAAAGTTAGCACTATTTTTAGTTCTTTGTGACTATTAGTCCTTGAGGGATCCAGGAAACCCCTGAGTTTATATCTAGCTGAAACAAATTTTCAGTGGCCTGGTGACCACCATGGTACAAAGCTACTTAAGGGAGGAAGGGTCTGTTAGCTCACAGTCTGAGGGTACAGCCCATCGTCATGGTGAAGGCAGGGGTCACACTGTCCACAGTCAGCAGGAGTAGAAGAGTGCTGGTGCTCACTTGGGTTCCTCCTTTTTCTTTCTTTAGTCACTTTGGAACCCGAGTCTACTTACTCTTCCACCTCTGTTTAGAGTAAGTCTCCTCTCCTTAGTTAACCCCTCTGGAGTTGTCTTCTGGGTTATTCCAGTCAGGTTGACAGTGAGGTTCACCATCATACACCTCTGAGTTTGATGCTAACACTGGTTAGGTTGCCTTGGGTTGTATTGAGGTATACTGGGGTTGTTTTCAGTGCTGGGTATTGAACTCAGGGCCTCAAGTGTGCCAGCCAGTGCCATACCACCAAATTATATTCCCAGCCCTCAGTTTGTGTGTATGTTCTATAATGGCTTATGTATATGAGTGTTTAGCCTGCTTACATGTCTTTGTACAACATTCATGCAGTGCCCAAGGAGGCCAAAAGGGCATCAGAACCCCTGGAACTGAAGTTATAGAAGGTTGTGAGCTGCCATATGGGTGTTGGGAATCAAATCTGTGTCTTCTGCAAGAGCAACAAGTGCTCTTAACTGCTGAGCCATCTCTCCAATCCCTATAATAATTAGGGATTATTAAATTGGAGTCCAGATATGAGCTAAGAGGATAGATACCAGAGAACAGTATTCATAGCCTTTGGTCCATTCTAGTCAGAGTAACATTCATTCATTCATTCATTCATTCATTCATGGGAGAGGGGTTGTTGGTTTTGTTTTGTTCTGAAACCTGAGTCTCATGTATCCTAGGCTAGCACTGAATTCTTGATCTTCCTGCTTCTGCCTCCCAAGCACTGGGATTATAGGCATGTGCTACTACACACAGCTGTTTAGTTTGTTCGTTTGTTTGTTTGGGGTATGTGTGTGCATTTTCTTTTTTGAGACAAGGATTCACTAATGATTTAGTAATACAAAGCCCCAGTTATTACCAATAGCTCTGGCCATCCTGAAACTTTCTATGTAGACCAGGCTAGCCTGTAACTCACAGAGATTCATCTGCTTCTGCCTCCTGAGAGCTGGCATTAAAAGTGCATGCCACCATGTATCTGTTCAGGGTTTTAATATTTTTTTAATACCTGCTGAACCATCTTACTAGCTCTCCACTTTTTCTTTTCTTTTTTAAATGGGCAATGCTGTGTCTGGTTAACATCAAATGGAGATGATATGGGGCAAAATACCAGTTCTCTGAAAATATCTCCCTCTTCCATTAGTGGAGTGTTAAGTCAGTTCTTTTTATATTCCACTATGTTATTTTGTTCAACTAAAAAAATCCTTTTTGTTGTTGTTGTTGTTGTTTTTCGAGACAGGGTTTCTCTGTGTAGCTTTGGATCCTGTCCTGGAACTTGCTGTGTAGACCAAGCTGGCCTCAAACTCACAGAGATCCGCCTGCCTCTGCTTCCCAAGTGCTGGGGTTAAAGGCGTGCGCCACCACTGCCCGGCTAAAAAATCTTTATATACCATGTTCACTTGTCATTTATCATCATAAAAGGAAGAAAATTTTGTGCCTTTTTTTTTTTTTTTTTTTTTTATGTAGCTGTTATATGTAGGGCAATTTGTTCCCGAGTTGGGGTAAATTTCTCTGAAAATGAGCCCTAGTTTTCTCTTCCAGTCAAACCTCTTTACATAAACTTGTTTAAAATTTTTTGAAAAGTAGTGTTTTGTTTTTTGACTTTAAGTTTTTTATTTAAGCTACTCCTCCCACAAGGAAAAGGATACAAAGTAGTTATGATGGTCATCATTTGATACAAAACAAACAAAAACCACGAGTGTCCCATACACTTTTCCGGCCCACATGCAGAGTAATGGTACAAACCAGTGCTGTGGCCCTGTTGCCTAGGTGATGGTCCAGGTTCCCTGGTTTGTCCTCATATCCGGTTAGAAACGGATTTACCTGAGGGTTATCAAAGAGGGAATGATTATCATTTCCCCAGAGAAAGGGCTTGGTCCTGATGTGGAGATGGGTGTTGGCGATGAACTCGGATCTTTCAAACCCTCCATGGTGGTACAACTTCAGGAAAACGTTGAGCGCACTCACTCCCACCCCGCTGGGCACCGTGATGTAGGTGAGGACCTTGAACAGGCAAGCTGAGGTCCCCGGCTGTGGACGCCATTCCACGTGGACCACTCCACCCTGGGCGGAACCGGCCTAACAGCCCAGAAACCTGGGACTCAAATACTGCCACCGCCATCTTGGACATAGGCCTTTGTTGTTTTTGTTTTTGTTTTGTTTTGTTTTGTTTTGTTTTGAAACAGGGTCTCCTGTGGCTCATTTACAAACTTGAAGAGTACAGTGTTTTTTATAGACTAAGGGTTAGCTTGCCCACCTAAAACTATGGGTTCCATACCCGGTTTCCTGCCTCACCAAAAAAGTCTTCAAAAAGCCTCAACATCCCGAAGTGCTTTTTTTTTTTTTTTTTTAAGCAGCCCAAAGTCCCACTTATTACCATCCTCACTTCTTCAAGTGTGCTTGAGTAGGAAAGAATCAGTAAAAGGCTTGATTAGGAGGGCAGGGGAGAGGGCAGTGACACGCATTTTTAAGTCGAATGATAGCAATCTCGAGTCATAATTTTAACAGTGGGATTAAAAAACAGTTTAAACCTGTGGCCATGGCTGACTCCTTTAATCTCAGCACTTGGGAGGCAGAGGCAGGCAGATCTCTGTGAGTCTGAGGCTAGCCTGTCTACAGAATGAGTTCCAGGATAGCCAAGGTTACACAGAGAAAAATGTCTTGAAAAAACAAAAAGACAAAACACAATCAAAAACCCACAGGCCTGAGCACAATACTTTACTGATTTCCCCAGGTCCACCGTGTTTTCTGTTTTTTGGAGATAGAGTTTTAAAATTATTTAGCCCTGGCTGGTCTGGAAGTGGCTATGTAGGCCAGTCTGACCTCAAGCTGCTCCTGCCCTACCTTTCAAGTGCTGGAATTATAGATACTCTATAACGAAAGGACAAGGATTATTTTTATATTTAATGTTAAAATTGTATAAAATATTTAAATGGTTCTGAAGTCAAATCTACAGAGCAAGATATATTCACAGAAGACTGGCTGCTTCTACCTTACAACTTTCATTTCTTACCTCTCTAATGGATAGCAGTGGTTTTTAGTTTTTGGACCTTTTAAAAAAAAGGCAGCTGGGTGATAGTGGCGCACACCTTTAATCCCAGCACTCAGGAGGCAGAAGCAGGCAGATCTGAGTGAGTTTAAGGTCAGCCTGTTCTACAGAGTGAGTTCCAGGACAGCCAGGGTTACACAGAGAAGCCCTGTCTTGAAAAAAAACAAAAACAAAAAAACCCAAAACAAACAAAAAACAGACATGATGGTGCATGCCTAATCTCAGCAGGTAGATCTCTGTGGGGTTGAAAGTCAGCCTGGTATACATAGGGAGTTCCAGGGTAGCCAGAACTACATAGAGAGATCCTGTTTGAAAAATCCACAACAACAACAAAGGAATTGGTCTTCTTATCCAAGCATGGTTTAAAGGGGAAATTGGAAAAAGGATAAACTCAAGTATCAGTGTATTTTACAGGTTCCTAGTTGATTGTGACTGTCATGGGTAGAGAAAATTAAGAACTACTGACATGTAACTTGTAGTTTTAACAGTATATTTTTCCCCTTAAAAAGCAAAAAAGATGATAGATAATCTATTTGGTTTTTATAAATGCCAGACGTATCCTGCTAGGAGCTTTTCTGAACAACCTCTCGAGAAGAGCAGCTGTCACACAGTATGCATTTAACAAGCTCCCGAGTTCTCCATCCTCCCACTGGAGAACGGCAGTGTGTGATAGAAGTTCTCAGAGGTTTTTTAAGAAGGCGGTGATTGAGTTATTTAAATGAAATCATTCTACATATTTGTACCATTCTAAAAGTTGAGAGTACTGAGGTATCATGAATACACGTGTGCCTAGGGACCTGCATATAATTGAATGATTCAGATTTACTAATTAGCTTGATGTGTCATTTCCTTTGAATTACTAGTGTATATGATGTGACTCATGCCTTAATTTAAAAATGTGAAATTTATTTTCTTTTAATTCTTGAGATGGGATCTCACTGTGTAGCCTTGGCTGGTCTAGAGCTCACTCTGTAGACCAGGCTGGCCTCAAACTCACAGAGATCCACCAGCTTCTTCACTCTAGAGTGCTAGGATTAAAGATACGTGCCACCACTCCTGTCATAAAATTCTATTAAGATTTATTTTTATGCCTGGTGATGGTGTTGCACACCCTTAATCCTAGCAGTGGGAGGCAGAGGCAAGCAGATCTCTGAGTTCAAGGCCAGCCTGGTCATCAGAGCATGTTCCAGAATAGCCAGGGCTACACAAAGAAACCTTGTCTTGAAAAACCAAAATAATAATAAAATAATAATAATATAACAATAATGCTAGATTTATTTTTATTTTATGTATATGATTGTTTTGCCTATATGTATGTATATGTACCGCATATGTTCATGCATGCAAGCCTATGGAGGCTAGAAGAGGGCATGAAATCCCCTGAAATTGAAGTTACAGGTGGCTGTGACCCTCCATGGGGGTGCTAGGAATTGAACATGAGGCCTCTGTAAGAGCAACAAGTGCTTTTGACTGTTGAGCTATCTTTTTAGCCCTGTGAAAATTTATTTATTCATTTATTTTAGTTTTTTGAGACAGGGTTTTTTAACCTTGGCTGTCCTGCAACTCACTTTGTAGACCAGGCTGGCCTTGAACCCACAGAGATCTGCCTGCCTCTGCCTCCCGAGTGCTGGTACTAAAGGTGTACGCCACCACCTTTTGCTAGGCAAGCGCTTTACCACTGAGCTAAATCCCCAAACCCTAGATTTTCTTTTAAAGATAGTTTTACTCTGCAACTCAGACTACCCTTAGCCCTCCTAATTGTTGGGATTATAAAATACCAAGTCTGGCTCAGAAAGTAAATACTTAATAGGTACATATATGTTTATTCCCTGCTAACTAATTAAAATCACTGAATATTGACTTACATAAAAGAAAGACATAGATCTGGCTTTATATCTTGGCTCTAACACAGCCACCAAACTTCAGTCTTTTATTCTTTTTTTATGTTGGAAATTGAATTCCAAGTCTGACATACACTAAGCATATACCTTACCACTGAACTACACTCCCAGTTATATATTTTGTTTTGTTTTTTTGAGACAGGCCCTAGCAGACCTAGCCCGGAACTTGTTATTGAGACAGGCTGGCTTCGAACTTGTGGTGATTTGCTTGTCTTGCCTCCGAAGTGCTGTGATTATAGGCCTGTGTTACAATTCCCAGCTCTATTTTTATTTATTTATTTATTTATTTATTTAATTTTTTTTTTTTTTTTTTGAGATAGTGTCTCTGTAGTAAGCTTTCTTGTGGGATTTTCTTTGGACTGCCAGCCTGAAGATTACATGGAGACTTATTATTAATTATGAAAACTTGGCCTTTAGCTTAGGCTTGTTCCCAACTAGCTCTTATAACTTAAATTAACCTGTTTATATTAATCTGTGTTCTGCCATGTGGCTTTTACCTCTCTTCCATTCTGTATGTCCGACTTGCTTCGAGTCTCACCTGGCGTCTTTTGTAAAATGCCTAGATTCATCTCTAGTTTCTCTCTCTCCCCAGAAGTCCCATCTATTCTTTCCTGACTAGCTATTGGCCATTCAGCTCTTTATTAAGCCAATTAAACCAATCAGAAGGCGCTTTTCCACACAGTGTGATCAAATATCCCGCAACATGTCTCAGGTAGCCCAGGCTGGCCTTGAACTACTTACTGATTCTCCTGCCTCCACTTTCTAAGTTCTGGAATTCCAGGCACATATGTGGTACATAGACATACATGCAGACAAAACACCTATCCATATAAAATGAATAAAAAAATCAAACCAAACAAAACAGAGTGGGGATCAGCAAAATAGCCAGTAGCCAGAAGGGAGTGGGAATAGATAACAAGAGTTATTCTCCTAGATTCTCCATGCAGTGGGAAAGCCTGATGCAGAGTTGGTCTTCACCCTGCAGTAGAAAATGATTCTTTGGAGCCTGCTAAGTTTGGTTCTTAGAGTTTTCACTTCCGACTTAACCCCTAGCCCATACTATGCCTTGCTTCTGCCCTGACAGAGTCAAGTTCTGTACTTAGGTCCAGAAAAGTGTTCTGTCTCCATCCTGACCCATTGTGACATACAGGCCATGCATTTAGGAGGCTATGAGGGGTAATTAAAATGGTGGTAGGAGACTTTGGTAGCACTGCCCCAGATGGAAGGAACCAGAATAATCAGGAGTTGTAAAGTTGATTAGTTCTATTCTGGACTTGTTGAATTGCAGGCCCAGCTCTCAGGGTTAGAATTCCAGCTGACATTCAGCCAACAGTGAGAATGTGAGTCTGAAGAGGACAAAAGTCAGAGTGAAGCTTATCTTTTCATGTTTCTTTGCCTTTGTATGTGCCCATCCCTTATGCCTGAAAGCTGCCCTCTCCCTCCTAGTTCCCTCTTATTGGCCTGTGAACTGCTTTTCTTTCTTTCTTTCTTTTTTTTTTTTTAAATAAATCAACCAGTTCAAAGGTTCTTTTTCTGCCAGCCAACAACCCTGTAAGGTAGGTGCTATTATTATCCTGTTTTTATAGATGAGGACATTGAGACTCAGAGGTTAAATGACTTGTGAAGGTCTGCTTCTACAACTCACACAGCTTGGCACGTTGACCTGACTGGGGGTGACAAGGGAATGAAGAAAGTCAGGCACAGGGACAGAAAAGCTGTGCTGGCTGTGCTGTGCACACTGATGGAGCCCCAGGGTTGATGTGCAGGACAGCGAGGAGCGCTAGCTGCTCTCTGCAGCCCAGCAGTCTCAGGCTGCAGACATCCAGGAGGAAGAAGCTGCGCTTACTTGTTTTTACACACACTGATCAGATGTTCATAAACACTTGTGTTTGCACAGTCTGTCAACATTCACACTGGGACCAGAGAAAGGCTTTGCCCGTTCCGAGCCTGGCGTGAATGGGGAAGGCTTTACCAGTTTCCCATGGGTCTGAGGTATTGGTCCATGACATGGCCTTGCCCGCGTTGACAATACACATTCATTCAGGGCTTTCTCCACTCCCCACAGTCTATAAGTAATTGAGGTGGTTCTGGGATTTGAACCCAAGCTGATGGCTCAGACTTGATACTCAAATCCACTTTTGTCTTACTCCTTTCTAGGTAGTTGGCAAATACTTGCTATTTGAATAAAGTGTTCATGGTAGTCATTTCTGCACAAGAGATTTTATTTTAAAAATTTATTTTTTCAACACTGGGGATTAAACCCAGGGCCTTGTACATTTTAGGCAAGTACTAAACCATTGAACCAAACTCCTTTGGACTTTTTTTTTTTTTTTTTTTTTTTTTAACAGAAGGGATTTGATGACAAAGGTTTTCCTTTTTAGGGCAGTCTTTGAAAAGGGGAACTTCAAATGATTACTAATATGTTCTCTTTTTTCTGGTCTTGTTAACTGTTTCTTCATGTCTTATTAGGGCTGTTACATTAGCATGTTACTGATCTTTCCTCTGGGTATTGTACTCCCTTGGTGATGCTATAACTGCATTTTCTTTCTGCAGTAAACATTTATGAACTTTTGCTTCCTTGTGGAAAATTTCTACTTGCTCCTCAGTGCTTTTTGTTTTTGTTTGTTTTTTTTTTTTTTTTTTTCCATTTGGTTTTTAGAGACAGGGTTTCTCTGTATAGCCCTGACTGACCTGGAACCCACTATGTAGACCAGCCTGGCCTTGAACTCACAGAGATCCGGCTCTTTTTGTAGTTTTTGGTCCAAGCTGGAGAGCAAGCTTTTCTGTCCCCTACTTGATATGTTCCAGGGCAGACCTGTGACTGGCTTAGCTTGGGTCAGGTTCCCATTCTGCAGTGTTACCTCACTGTGGCACTGTGTAGTCTTCCCAGCATGGATTGTGGGCACTGTCCTGTCTCTAAGCTAGAAGTGGGCAGCCACCATTGGGAGTGACTGCTCCACGGGGCCTGAAAGACAGAGAGGTCAGGTGCTTCTCAAGCACAGCCCCAGCAGTCGAGTTTGAAGGAGAGGAAGGGAGTGGTGCCGCAGGGGTGGGCAGACACATTGCTGTGACAAGCTGCTTTAGCTGAGCAGATGCTTATTCTACTGGGCTGGAACATGAGAGAGCAAGAGCCTTCCTGACTGTGAGAGCAAGCAGAAGAAGTTGGGGGCATTTTAATTTGCTTTGGATCCATAATTAAAATAATAGAATGGTAGAATTTATTTTTATTTAAGAATATAAAATGAATCTGGGCATGGTGGCTTCTGCCTTTAATCTCAGCACTCAAGAGGCATAGGCAGGAGGATTTCTGTGACTTTGAGGTCAGCCTTGTGTACATAGAGAGCTCCAGGACAGCCAGGGCTACACAGAGAAACCCTGTCTCAGAAACAAAAACCCAGAACACACACATGCATGTGTATATGAGCATGTCATTTAATCATATCCTTACTTTCCCCTCAGTTGTCAGGTAAATCCTGGCTTGACTACTGCCTAGTTATGTGATGTTAAGGGTAGTTATCTGAGTTCCAGTCTCTCTCTCCCTCCCTCTCTCTCTCTTTTTTCCCCCTGAGTCAGGGTTTCTCTGTGTAGCTTTGGTGCCTGTCCTGGAGCTCACTCTGTAGACCAGGCTGGCCTCGAACTCACAGAGATCCGCCTGCCTCTGCCTCCAGAGTGCTGGGATTAAAGGCGTGTGCCACCACTGCCTGGCAAGTTCCACTCTCTTCCGCTTTATATTGAGATAGTATCTTACTAACTTGCCCAGACTGGCCTTGTACTCTGTTGGTAGCCCAAATAGGGTTTGAACTTCTAATCCTCTTGCCTCAGCATCTTGAATGCATGGGACTGTAGTCTTACACCCCACCAAGCTCCAGTTTTCTAGTCTGTGTCTCTTTAGTTTTGTGTTTTAGTGTACAGAGAGTATTTTGTCCAGTTTGATCAGTATGGCTAGCATAAGATTAGACACGTTTTTGCTCTTTATAGAAGACAGCTGTGTTTACATGCTCTGAGTTTAAAATATTCATGTATATTTCAGAACCAAAAAACATTTTTTGAGAATAGAAAAGAGGGTTTCTGTATTAAAAGCACATTACAAACAGAAATTTTATAAACAATAATCTCAGATAGTAGAGTGGCAGCTGCAGATTGGAGTACTAGAGAAAACGATGCTTTAAACCAGGCCAGTAGGGAGGTTTTGTTTGGAGTTTTTTTGTTGTTGTTTCTTAGTTCTGGAGATTGATATATATGAGGCAAGCACTCTACACTGAGGCACATCCTTAACTGGTGAGCCATACTGTTGGTTGTTTTTGGTTTTTACACTAATAGTTACTATCACATAAGTAGAACATTTTATGCTTTTGGTTTTTTTGTTCTTGATGTTTTGTTTTTGGCTTTTTTAGACAGAGTAAGCAGAGAACTGATTCCACAAAGTAGTCCTCTGACCTTCATACACACACTGTGGAATTTATTTTTGTTTTCCATCCCCTCATATGCATTCATGAACACATACATACACACAAACACACACACAAAGTTATATAGTGTATCAGACTTTGAGACTACATGGGCAAGCAAAGATAGACCTAATTTCATTCTTTGGGGCAATTATAGTCAGGAAGGGAGACCATGATCAACCAAATAAATGACTTAGGTCACTGCTCTGAAGGGAAGGACTTGGTTTCTCAGAGCCTGTGACAGGATTATGACCTCATTTGGAAAGTCAGTTAAAGCTTCCTTTCAATGACTCTGATAGGGAAAATTCTTAGTTTCAAAGGCTTCCATAGGTGTTCACTCATTGTGGTGGTTTGAATAAGAATGTCCCACATAGGCTCATATATTTGAATGCTTAGTCATCAGGGAGTGGCACTGTTTGAGAAGGATTAGGAGGTGTGGTCTTGTTGGAGGAGCTGTGGACTTGTTGGAGGAAGTGTCTCACTGGAGGTGGGTTTTGAGGTTTCAAAGCCCATGCCAGGCCCAGTTCTCTTTCCTGCAGCTAACAGATTAGGATATAGCTTTTGGCTACTCCTCCAGTGCCATGTGTGCTGCTATTCTTCCTGTCATGATGACAGTGAACTCAGCCTCTTAAACTGTAAGCAAGTCCCTTAAATGCTTTCCTTTAAGAGTTGACTTGGTAGGGCTGGAGAGATGGCTCAGCCATTAACGGCTAGGCTCACAACCAAAAATATGAGTTCACTTGGTCTACCTGGTGTCTCTTCACAGCAATAGAACAATGACTAAGACACTCCACAAAGTGGTGAGAAGACCATTCTAGAAGACTTTGAATCAAGATGGAATGGCAAAAGGGCCAGTACAGTTGCCAGATGCAGAGAGGAAGGAAAGATTGGCAGTTCTGTTTCCATTCTTAGAACTGTGGAAATGTTACTGAAGAATTTTAAATTACAAGATGTGAAGTGATGAGGACTCTATAACTAGAAAAGGTTAGAGAGAGTCAGAAGCAGATGCAGGTCATGTATCATTTAGGTGACTGTCGATGTAATGTAGGGTTGTTAATGTTTGAGTGAGTTTGAAGAGAGTATTGGTGATGACTTCAGGGCAGATGTAGAAGGCTTACATGGTCAGGTCTTAGGGACAGATTGGATAGTGAATATGAGAGGAATCAAAGAGGACATTTGTACTCCCAGCTTGTGCTTTGGATTGACAGCAGTGTTCTTTCAATAAAAAATGTGAAAAATCAACTTGGGAAGGATGGGAGAGACGCTATGTTTGATGGTAGACGTATATATAGGTTTGAGGTCTCTGAGATGCACAAGAATGCTGAGTAGCAATTGGATATTCTTGTCTGGATCTCACAGGACAGACATGAGAGGTATAAGAGTGAGCCAGTGTTTGAAATTGAGCTTTATTGAGATCTTCTAGGGCTGAGAAGATGGCCTCTGACTGACAAACATGATTCCTAGAACACCCAGCACCAAAGGACCATAAGAAGAGAATGAACCTGCAAAGATGGGGGAAATTCAGCCATGTAGTGTAAATGAATGAAAACATGGAAAGTAACATTCAAATTTTATTTTTAGTAACAATCATTAATGAGCTAGGATTTGCGATTTAATTTTTTTCTGACAGTGATCTACTTTCACTGTCTAAAAAGATATAACTGAAATTAGGTTGCTATAATTTTGTTGTCTCCTAGTAACAAGAAAAGCAGCTAATAGTTTTATAAAATAACACTACCAAAGTAATTTCTAAAATTCTTCCTACTGCGCCTAGCCTACTAGAGGCAATGTGTCTGATGCTGGAGAAAAACCACTCAAGTAAGCTGAGGCTGCTTCTACTTGTATCTGCTGAGCTGTTAGCAGGAAGCTAGTGCTCAAGGAAAAGATGGAGTGTTTCATCAGTAAGATTATGTACTGCCTTAGATTTGACTGGTAGAAAGTTCTAATATTTTAAAATAAAGAGGTAAACATGTTTGAAGGGATAGAGTAAAACAGCTTCAGATTTGGCTGGCGGTGGTGGCATAGCCTTTAATCCCAGCACTTAGTTTGAGACTGGCCTGATCTATACAGCTAGTTCTAGGACAGCCAGGGCTGTTACACAGAGAAACCTGTCTCAAAAACAAAACAAACAAAAAAAAAAAAGGACAAATCCTTCTTTTTTGTTTATTCCTTGAGGCTCTTGTCTCTGCCTCCTGTGTGCTGGGATTAAAGGTGTTCACCACCACTGCCCGGCTTTGATAAATCCTTCTTAATAGAGAAGAAACCCTATATCAGCCTTTAGGTTGGATCATCTGGCTAACCCCTATATTGTCCTAGAAACCCCATTCCTGTCTCTCTCTTTCCAAACCCTACCTGCACAGAGAGTCTTCAAACAAAGGGAAGGTGCCAAAAGGCCCAGTTCCACATTTTTGGTGACTATTGCCACTTCCTCCCCTGATGCTGCCAACCACCAAGTCCCTGCCTAAGTGCTCAGCATTTGATCGCACTTAGGTTTGTTTTTTTTTTTAACCATACTTGGGCACAAACCCAGCTTGTGGAGGACATGTCATTCCCCCTCACCTACAGTGTATAAAATCTCCCTGCCTTAGTTCAGGGAGGAGACTTCTGGGACCAGTGAATCCTCCCAGGGGTTACACTCTACTCAATAATACTTGTTAGACGTTTTCAATTTGACTTGATCTGGCTTACTGCATGGGTAGAGAAACTTATTATGGGGGGAGGGGCTCAGAAAACCTATTATCGGCCTCAGACAATCATTTATCAATAGACAGCCATTCATTCTTTGAATGTGCTCAGGTAGATTTTTTTTTAAGTTTTATTTTATGTGTATGAGTGTTTTGCCTGCATATGTGTTTGCACCACGTGCATGCATATGCATGCCTCTGGAAGGTAGAAGAGGGCGTCAGATCATCTGGAACTGGATTACAGATAGGTGAGCTGCCAGGTGCTGGGAAGAAAAGCAAGAGCTCTTTTTTTGGTTTTTCGAGACAGGGTTTCTCTGTGTAGCTTTGGAGCCTTTCCTGGAACTCACTCTGTAGCCCAGGCTGACTTTGTGTGTGTGTGTGGAGGGGGGTCTTGTCTTTTCTTTCTTTTCTTCCTTCCTTTCTTTCTTTCTTTCTTTCTTTCTTTCTTTCTTTCTTTCTTTCTCTCTCTCTCTCTCTCTCTCTTTCCTTTCTTTCTTTCTTTCTTTCTTTCTTTCTTTCTTTCTTTCTTTCTTTCTCTCTCTCTCTCTCTCTCTCTCTCTCTCTCTCTCTCTTTTTTTTTGAAAAGCAAGAACTCTTAACTATGAGCCATCTCTCCAGGTTCTGTGCTGGGGTAGATTTTTAATTAGTGGGGATGGTTTTGATTACAGAGCACAGAGTTATCACTTGTCCCCAGACAGTTAATGTTAGATGACTAGACTTAAGTCCATGTATAGCTAGTTTTCATAAAAATGTAAACATGATAATGCTATGTGCTTTGGTAATTCACATTCAGTGAATATGTGAACACTAAGAGCTGGTTATAGCTGGGCGGTGGTGGAGCACAACTTTAGTCCCGGCACTCAGGAGGCAGAGGCAGGTGGATCTCGTGAGTTCAAGGCCAGCCTGGTCTACAGAGCTAGTTCCAGGACAGCCAGGGCTACACAGAGAAACCCTGTCTTGGAAAAGAAAAAAAAAAAAAAAAAAGGTGGTTATAGTGGTGAATGCCTATATTCCCAATGTTTGGGAGTGGAGGCAGGAAAATCAGGAGTTCAAGGCTAGCCTTGGCTACATGAAACCCTGGTTCAAAAACCAACAACAAAAATTAAATAATGATAGCTCTGGATTTATCTATGACTTTTTCTGCAGAGGTTCAAGCACTCTTTCTTTTTATGAAGGTAGAAGACTAAAAGGTGATTAAAATTGAAGATTTATGTAAACATTTGCAATTGACATAGACCTTTCAAATATCAAGCCAACCCAGAACATTCTAAAACTGCTGATTCTTTTTGTTAAGTTTGTTTTGTTTTGCAAGTAAAATGCACAGTACAGCAATAAGAGAATGAAATGAGCTTTGGCTTTGAATTCAAGCCAGACTTGAGTACAATTCCTTGTACTTATTTTGCTTATTTGTGTCAGTTTCCTCATCTGGGAAACAAAAATGATACTGTCTAACTGAGAGGTAGCTGCCAGTAGGATTCAATTTATTATTGTTGTTGTTGTTATTATTATTATTTGTTTTTGTTTTTTTGAGACTGGATTTCTCTGGCTATACTGGAACTTGCTCTGTAGACCAGGCTGGCTCGAACTCAAGAGACTTGCCTGCCTCTGCCTCCTGAGTGCTGGGATTAAAGTGTGTGCCACCACTGCCCATCGGATTCAGTATATTATTAATAACACTCATAGTATTGCATATGAGCACTAGCAATCCTCAGTAAATGGCAGGTTACTCCATTACAGGGGAAAAACGGACAGAAACAGGGACATTAGATATTCCACAAGTTCTGCTCTTGGAGTAGAAACACCAACTTACCATCTTCTCCCAATGAGAAGGGGAAAAATACTTGTCAGATGTAGCAGGGTCCTTTGCTGTTGTTCCCTTTAGGGGCGGGGGGCCAAGTGGCGCAGAGTCAAACCATACAGACTAAGGGAGAATGTGGAAACAACAAGCTCAGTTTATTCTGGAAGAGGCAAGCCTTATGTACCCTCCACCCCACCCTGGGGGGAGGTCTGATGAATATGCATCTGCTGGTGTGACATGGCTGTCTCTCATTGGTCCAGGTCATCTCCAGATCGTGTTTCAGCTGCTGTTGCTAAGACCCTTAGGCAGACCCAGGCTGGCTGTCAGAAAGTATCTTTTTTACTTGTTTGGGCTGTCTGGCCATCAAGCCCATTAGGGATGAGTCATCCCACTGTAGCAGGAATCTTAAAAGTTCTTATTAATAAGATCAAACCTGAGGCCAGTTATTGGGGTGAAATGCTGAATGGTCAGAGAGACAGAACAAGCCACAGCTACCTCACCTCGTGGGATCCTCAGCTGGTCTTGTTTCCTCAGACTGGAGGCTTCTGAGAATGGGTCTCAGCTGAACTGCTGCTAGAAGCCTGAAAGCTTAACCAGCCAAATGTTTAACCAGGCCAAATGCTTCTAGTTTCTGGTCTTCACGCCTTATATATCTTTCTGCCTTCTGCCATCACTCCCTGGGATTAAAGGCTCACTTCTTGGGATTAAAGGCGTGAGTCACCATGCCTGGCTGTTTCCAATGTGGCCTTGAACTCACAGAGATCCAGAGGAATTTTTACCTCTGGAATGTTAGGATTAAAAGTGTGAGTGCCACCATTTTCTAGCCTTTGTATCTAGTGGCTGTCTGTTCTCTGACCCCAGATAAATTTATTAGGGTGCACAATATTTGGGGGAACACAATACCACCACATCCCACAGTCAGTTGAGTAGGGAAGAAGGATACAATGAGAGTTTGCAGGGAAAGCAAGAAGAAATGGATAATTTTCACCAGAAAAGAGTTAGAAGGGACCATAAGGTTTGATTTGATGGTCCTTACAGTCCCTCACAGATGAAGACATAGATGAGTATGCCAAAGCGTGAAAGCTGGGACCTTCTGGTATTTTCCTTGCTTCCTCTTTGGCATCGAAGGAGACAACCTTTCAGGTCAATCACAACCCAACATAGAACTAGTGCAGAAAATTCAGTGGCAGTATGGTGTGGACAGACTGAGAAAAGCTCTGTCATGGCTGGCCTTAAGCTCCTTGGCTCTTGTCTCCGGGTGTTCCTTCACAATCACAGTAGGTCATGGGGAAGGTGGTTGTTGAGAGCTGAGAATGAACAGCCTTCAGGTAGATGAGATGAACCCAGAGTGGATACTGCAGAACAGAAAGGCCAGGATGTAGCTGAGACAGGAGGACCTTCAATGCTCAAGCAGGTTCTAGGTCATGTATCCAAGTCTTTTAAGCATCTTGGACATCAGGGCTCATGGATTGGCAAATTTCCTGGGGACAAGCCTCTTCTGAACAAGAAGTGTCCTGCCCTGGGCCTCCTGACTCTTTCTGGAGAGCACCACATATCTACCCCTCTTCAGTACTTACTGGTATCTGCTTATCTGCCACCTGAAAGTTAAGGGTGTTAGAATGTGATGGTTCATTTTGATTGTCAACTTGACAACAAGAATCACCTGGGAAGAGTCTAAAGGAGGAATTGTCTAGACCATATTGGCCTGCAAGGGACTAATCCTCAGTGCTTTGATTGATGTAGGGAGACCCAGCCTAAAAGTGGGTTGCACTATTTCCTGGGTTTGGATCTTGGACTGTATTTAAAAATGAAGAAGAAAGTGAGCTGAATACACACATGCATGGTTTCTCACTCGCCAGTCTTGACTGTGGATGTGACTAGTTGCTTTAAGTTCCTGCCTTGACTTCACCACCACCATGGACTGGAACCTGGAACTGTAGCCAAGTGAACCATTCTCCATTACAGTTGCTTTTGTCAGGGTGTTTGATCATAGCAGCAGAGAAGAAACCAATACAGTGCAAGACCACTTGTGTAGTAGGACTTTTCTTTGACGGGAGTTCCCAAATCATGACAAAGAGGAGACTTTTTAATTATGAAAGCTCGGTCTTAGCTTAACCTTGTCTCACTAGCTCTTGTGACTTAACCCATATTTTTAAATCTATGTTCTACCATGTGGCTTTTACCTCTCCCATTCTGTGTGTCTGACTTGTTTGGTGCCTCCTGAGTGCCTCCATTTATCCTCTTCCTCTCTCTGCCTGTAAGTCTCGCCCATCTCTTCTGCCTAGCTACTGGCCATTCAACTTTTTATTACACCAACCACAGCAATACCTCTTCACAGTGTACAAATATCCCACAATATTTCCTTCTTTTTGTCTAAATAAAAAGGAAAGATTTTAACTCTAACATAATAAAACTATATACAGTAAGAATTATCAAGTTTTAAGGATTACATTCACAATGTCCAGTCCATTTATATTTAGCAAATTTGGAGAAATTACTCATTATCTATTCTATCTTGATGAATCCAATGTTTTATATCTAAACCATTTTTTTATTGTAATATATTACCATCCTAAAAAATACCCTTTTAGACCTTAAAACATTTTCTTAGGTAAACAACCTAAGCTTTTATGTTTCTCAACCTTATAAAATTTACATCTCTTATCTAAGTTTCTTTTCTGAATTTGATAGCAAGGAAAATTGTAACTATAACTATCTCATCTTCAACTCCATCAGAGACCCGAGAAAGATACAATATTATTTAAGTAAACAGGAAGTGCAGAGCAAATAACTTCCAAAACTATAGAAACGACAGACATCTGACTGCCTGGACAGTCACCCAAGGCTCCTCTGAAACTCTGGGGCATCCATCTTCAGCCTGTGGGCATAGAATATCTGACAGACTTTTCTGTGAAGCAGGAATTTCGAAGGACTGTCCTGCCTTGCCCTGGCAAAGTTCGGCAGTTGCCTTGGTTTTTTTTGCTTTTTTTTTTTTTTGGTTTTTCGAGACAGGGTTTCTCTGTAGCTTTGGAGCCTGTCCTGGACTAGCTCTGTAGACCAGGCTGGCCTCGAACTCACAGAGATCCGCCTACCTCTGCCTCCCGAGTGCTGGGATTACAGGTGTGCACCAAGTTGCCTTCTTTTGTGTCCTCCTTGTCCAGTTTGGACAGCATACTGTCAGCAGTTGAGGGAACAGCAGTTGCTTACCTAGTGGCTAACTTTGCCAGAATACAGATACCCCATGTATTTCTCATCTTTATATGGCTTTTTAAAAAATTATTATTACTTTACTCTCTCTTTAAATACTTTATTGATTTTTTTTTTATTTTATTTTATTTTATTTTTTTTTGGAGATAGGGTTTCTCTGTGTAACAGTCCTAGCTGTCCTGGAACTCGGTTTGTAGACCAGGCTGGCCTTGAACTCACTGAGATCCACCTGCCTCTGCCTCCTAAGTGCTAGGATTAAAGGCATGCACCACTACTGCCCAGCCTTTAAATACTTTATTATTTTTTAAACTATTTTTTTCTGATACTGTTTTTTTTTTTTTTATTTAATTAAAAAAATTTTTTTTCATTGCTGTTTTGCCATGGATGTCAGGTCCCCTAGAACTGGAGTTATAGAGACAGTTGTGAGCTGCCATGTGGGTGCTGGGAATTGAACCCGGGTCCTCTGGAAGAGCAGCCAGTCCTCTTAACCGCTGAGCCATCTCTCCAGTCTCAACTATTTTTTTCTATGACTTTCTATACTCATTTTCTTTTCTTTCTTCAGCATCTAAGCACATTTTTAAACATACTGTTCATTTTTTTTTTTTTTTTTTTTTTTGGTTTTTCGAGACAGGGTTTCTCTGTGTAGCTTTGCGCCTTTCCTGGAACTCACTTGGGAGACCAGGCTGGCCTCGAACTCACAGAGATCCGCCTGGCTCTGCCTCCCGAGTGCTGGGATTAAAGGCGTGCGCCACCACCGCCCGGCTTCATACTGTTCATTTTTAGAGGTTTTTTGTGTCTAGACTTGGCTTTGCTAAGCATCCGAAGTGTTCTCTGGCCTAGTGAGACAAATCTTAAACTGCCACTGCGCAGCTCAGCTTAGCGCATGGCGCTGGCACACGCTGCTGGCACATGGTGCTGGCTAGCTCAAGCCTGCAGGCAGCAGACAGGAGCCGAGTTTCTGTAAGCCAAGCATCAGCCTGCCTGAGAGACTGTGGGACTAGAAATCCATATCCGGCTCCTTGTCCAGAACTTTTCTTAGCTTTCTCAGGCCCTATGTTTGGATATTCAAGCCTCCATGTTGGACGCCAAACTTGTTTGCTATTCCTGACATGCAAGGATATGTACTTGGCACTAAAGGTTTTTGTTTGTTTTGAGACAGAGTCTCACTGTGTAGCCCTGGATGGCATGGAACTTACTTTGCAGACCCCACTGGCCTTGAACTCATAGATATCTACCTGCCTCTGCAAACTCCCTAGTGTTAGGACTAAAGGTACATGCCATTACATCTGGCCTAACACTAAATTTTTTTTTAACCTTTTTATTCATTCTTTGTGTCTTTCACACATGCATCACGATCTCATTCATTTCTCTGTCCCTTCATATCCGCCCTCTGCCCTTGCAACCCTCCCCCCAAAAAAAATAAAATAAAATTTAAGAGAGAAAATAAAAGAAAAATCTCATCATGGAAGATATAGTGCAACACAGTGAGTCACACAGTGAACCCCTTTGTCCATTTATCTTTGCTTGTAAGTGTTCATTGGAAAGAGCCATTGGTCTGGTTCAGGGCCTTTGGTTTCTGCTACACTATTGATTCTGGGCATTCACTGGGACTTCTCTTGAATATCCTGTTGTTGCCCTGTGTCATGGAGATCCTGCAACTTGGTGTCTGCAGGACCCTTTTTCTCCTTTTACAGAGTGGAGAAGGTTTTTGTTTGTTTTTGAACAGCCAATATGCTTCATATGCTCCAGCAGTTCATAGATGGGATGGATGTTGGAGTGGGCCAGCTCATAACCCTGGTTCTGGGCCTGGGTAGTTACAGGGTTGGTCAACCCGCCAGCTCTCTCCCATCCTCACCACCAGGGTGAGCTCTCCAACATTGCCCTGGCTAGTTAACCCCTTGCAGCAGTGAGCAAGGGGTGGGGCCACTTCTCCTGCTTTCATGCCCTCAGGGTTGGCACTCCTACACCTGGACCATCAGGGCCAGCTCTACTGTGTTACCCAAGCGAGCTGCAGGGGCCACTCTCCTGAGTGCTGCAGCTGGTGAGGGGCACAGCCAGCTCTTCCACCTGTCACAAGGCAGGGCTGGGTGGGGATAGGAGTCGGGGAGCATCTCTCCTCCGCCCACACCACCATATGGCAGATGAGGGGTGCAGCCAGATCTCCCATGCTCACGTTTACCCATACCCCTGTCAATAGGGTCAGCTCTGTTGTGCTAGCACTAAATTTTTTAATTGTGGCTTCTAAGGTCTGGTCCATCAGCTTCTGGGTCAGGCCAATGTATCTCTGAATGCTTTATGATCAGTTGGGTAATATGTCCATAAGGAAACAGCATCAGGTCCTCCTTCACTTTAGCCAGGACATAGCCTACAATCTTCTCATCCTCATCCACAGTGATGCAGCAGAGGTGGGCCAGGAAGATCCATGAGAGATCTAGTATTTCATTTGGTATTTCTTGTGAAAGCAGATGAGATTGTAGCATTCATGTTCATCAGGTCCTATGTTCTAGCTTTTAGCATTACAGATAATCATAATGGCATGTGGAGAGCCTGTCAGACTGCTGAGAACAGAGAGATGATGTTGTCTACTTGAAGAGGTATCATGTGCCTCCAGAAATTGAGATCACAACCAAAGCTGCGGCTGGATGGTCAAGATGGGGCAGTATGTCAGAACCTCTCAAGTAACTTTTTGTTAGGCTCTCAGATATACTTTCAGGTTTTTTTTCTTCTACTAATTCTTAAATTTCTCTCTCCTTCCCTCATTTTTGTTTATTTTAGACAGTATCTCAGTATAGCTCAAGTTGTCCTGGAACTCAATGTGTAGCTAAGGATAACCTAGAACTTCTCATCCTCCTTGAATACTAGAATTATAAGCATGAGGTACATGCCTGTTCAGGAGGTGTTGCTAATCAAACCTAGGACTTCACACATGCTGTATAAGCACTCTGCCAGCTAAACTGTATCTCCAGACCCCAGTTTTCTCCTTTTAGAGAGTGGGAAGGTTTTTATTTGTTTTTGTAATGTATTTTTCCATTCTTTACCTCCATTTCCCCCCATGCTAAAGATTGAACCCAGGGTTTCACAGATATAGGACAAGTGCTCCTACCCTTTAGTTACAGGTCTGTGCCTTGTTTGTTTGGTTTTGTTGTTGTAGATAGAGTCTTGGTATATAACCCAGGCTAGCTTGAGACTTGTAATACTCCTGCCTCAGTTTCTCAAACACTGGGTTTACATGCATGTACTACCATACCAAGGTATATTTTAATCATTTTATATATGTGGGTATTTTGCCTGTCTGTATGTGTGTGTACCACATGTGTACCTGGTGCCTGCAGAGGACAGAGAAGGGTGTCAGATCTATTGTGGGGGGCAAATGTGTCACAGCATGTGTCTGGAGGTCAGAGGACAACTTCCAAGAGTTCTCTTTCCACTGTATAGGTTATAGGAATGGAATTCAGATTATCAGACTTGGTGACTAACACCTTTGCCCACTGAGATCGATTTTAAATTGGGACTAGAGAGATGGCACAGTGGTTAAGAGCACTGACTGCTCTTCCAGAGAACCTGAGTTCAATTCCTAGCACCCACTTGGTGGCTCAAACTGTCTGTAACTCCAGTACCAGGGGGTCCAGTGTCGTCCTCTTCTGACCTCTGTGGGCACCAGGTACCCACATGATGCATAGATGATATACATTCAGGCAAAACAGCTATACACATAAAAAGTAAAATCTCAAGAAAATTTGAATTATGTGTATGTGTGAGTATATGTAAGGATAAGTTCCAGCTTATCCTTAGCTACATATACTATGTATACATACACAGGTGCCTATGGAAGAAACCAGAAGAGGACAGTCTGTGAGCTGTCCAACCTGGGTCTTGGGAACCAAACTCGGGCCCTCTGGTGCATTGAAGTTATAAGGAGCTTTTCTTTTTAGGGAAGTATTTTCCCTCCCTTCCTTTCCTCCTTCTCCTTCTTCTTTCTCTTCTGTTTTTGTTTTTCGAGACAGGGTTTCTCTGTGTAGCCCCGGCATTCCTGGATCTCGCTCTGTGGACCAGGCTGGCCTTGAACTCAGAGTGATCCGCCTGCCTCTGCCTCCCGAGTGCTGGGATTAAAGGTGTGCGCCACTGCCAGCGGGGAAGTATTTTCTATATTGTCTTTATATGATCATGTTTAGTAACAATAATTTGTGGTCAAATATGGAAGAGCATGGACTAACCCATCCGTGATTGTGGGTGATTAGTTCTGTTATCAGAGGGCTTTGCAAAAAAAAAGGGGGGGGGAGGGGCATGTGACACAATGATGATGACTAAATGTTGACTTTTTTTTTAGCAGTTCCGGCTCCTGGCAGGTTTACTAGACGAGTATCAGGTATGTGCTCTCTTTTATGACATACTACTACAATTCTATTTTAAGATATGAATGTCTTCAGTGAACATAAATTCATTTCCAACCTGAAAAGATAAACTAACAATATTATATATATTTATTATACTAAAATAAAACTACCTGTGATTTCTTCAAGTAAATATGTATTATATTCTTATAATTTGTCTTTTTGCATCTGTGTCATAATATTTTTCTATATTTACAAATAAAAAATCATTCCCAAAAGTGATGTTTTATGTTGCTATTTTTAGCATCCTAAATTATGGTGCCACTAAAATTTTTCGTGAGTTTTTGAGTCACTTGAATTATAGTCTTTAGTTACAGCGTGGAAAGTGGTGTTCTCTGCTGAGAGACTGAACACTGTCTCGGCCTTTTCTCTTTCTAGAGGCAGTGTATGGGTAAGGCTGCAGGGAAAGGTATCCCGAATGTGCCTCTTTTGTACTACGAGCTCAAGAATAGAACTTCAGCTCATTTTATTTGATGTTCTTGTAGTTGTTCACAAGAATGAATGCTTTCAGAATACAGAAAATCTATTTGTATTTGTATTCCCCTATCCTCCCCTTTTTGAGTCAGGGTCTTACATGCCCCAGGCTTCCCTTGATTACCCTATGTGTCCAAGGATGACCTTGAGCTTCTGATCCTCTTTCACACATACATAGTGCTTGGATTATAGGCATGTGCTACCATTTATTTAGTGTTGGAGATGGAACTTTGTACCCTACCAACTGAGCTAAATCCCCAGCTTTCTAGTTTTCTGTTTTCTTTATGGGACTAGCTTGATAACATTTTTTGTTATGTATTGTGGTCCAAGTTATATTATTTTTTCCAACAGATATAAAATACTTTTATATGAGGTAAAGAACCACACACAGCAAGGCATGCGGAGAGAAAGACTCCTGCAAGGCACGGGTGTGCTGGGATGGGATGGATGTGTATGATTCTGGAAATCAAAGTTCCGAATTGTTATTATTTTTAAAATATTTAATGCTGGGTGGTGCTAGCCCATACCTTTAATCCCAACACTCAGGAGGCAGAGGTAGGTGGATCTCTGTGAGTCTGAGGCCAGCCTGGTCTACAGTGAATTCCAGGATAGCCAGGGCTTCACAGAGAAATCCTGTCTTGAAAACCAGTCTCCCCCTGACACACACACACACCAAAAAAAAAAAAAAAAATTTATTTATTTTATTTCATTTTTGTGAGTGTTTTGTCCACATGCATGTCTGTGAATCATGTGCATGCCTGGTTCCTGAGATGGCCAGAAGAGGGGGTTGGGTCCCCTGGAACTGGACTTACAGACAGTTGTGAGAGCTGCCATGTGGACGGTAGGAACTGAACCTGGGTCCTCTGGAAGAGCAGCTAGTACATTTAACCACTAAGCCATTTTTCCAGCTCCCCAAATTATTTTTTTAAATAAGTTTTTTGTTGCTGGTATTTTTCTTTGGTTTTATTTATTTGAGACATGTAGACAAAATTCTAAACGGTCTTATTAAATAAGAAACACAGAGCCAAATACAGAGTTAAAAGCCAAGAGATCAGAGCAAGAGCCACGACTACCTTATCTGACCACCTCGCTGCTGCTGTCATTGCTTCCGAGAGAGAGAGAGAGAGAGAGAGAGAGAGAGAGAGAGAG
>CABHPP010138733.1:8314-30744 GCA_902168425.1 Peromyscus attwateri | reverse complement strand
ACGAGAGAGAGAGAGAGAGAGAGAGAGAGAGAGAGAGAGAGAGAGAGAGAGAGAGAGAGCGCGAGAGAGAGCGCGCGCAAGAGCGTGAGCTTCTTCCTGTGTGACTGTCTTCTTATTGCCTTTCTGTTCTGCCTTTTCATTGGCCATAAACCCAACCACATGACTTCCTCATCACTGTCTGTCTATACAGACCTCCAGGTCTCTGTGGTTGGTACTGGGATTAAAAGTTCAGGTCACCTTGCTTGGCTATGTCCTTGACCACACAGAGACTCTGCCTGCCATGTGATTGGATTAAGGGTGTGTGCTACCACTGCCGGACTTCTGCTTAATGGCTGTGACCTCTTATCTCCAGGCAACTTTATTAACATACAAATAAAATCACATTTCAGCACAAATAAAATATCACCATAGAGACAGGAACTCAGTATGTAGCACAGGAAGAATTCATGAAACTTTAAAGCACTTTTTTGTTTTGTTTTTGAGACAGGATATTGCTATGTAGCCTAGGCTGCTCTTGAATTTATGGCAGCCTTCCAGGTTCTGAAATCCAAGAATACACTACCATACCTGCTCTAAGTGCTTCTTCCTTTCTTTCTTTCTTTCTTCCTTTCTTCCTTCCTTCCTTCCTTCCTTCCTTCCTTCCTTCCTTCCTTCCTTTCTTTCTTTCTTTCTTTCTTTCTTTCTTTCTTTCTGTTGGACCCCAAAGTTTAGGGTCCTGAGTGGGCACCCCAAGAACCCAGACTCCAGTCCAGTTGATGCAATAGCAAGAGGTTTTTATTACGGCTGTATACAGTCGGGCAAACTCTGCTCAAAGAGCAAGAGTTGCATCTTACCATAGTCACATAGGTACTTTTAAAGGAAAAACCCACACAAGTCACAAGATGACAATTCCCATACAATCACAGTGATCACAGAGTGGGTACAGTGGGTACAGTTACGTCAACCTCAAGGGGGGTATGGGGGGGAGGGGAGGGAGCCTACACAAAGGTCACAGTGGTCCTTCCTGGAACATTTGCAAACTATCCCAGTCACAATTGAGCACATCTCTTAACAGAAATCTCTTTACATTGTTGTATTGTTGCAGGGGTGGTCAGCTTGCCCTGGGAACTAGATTTTTAGTTTCTCATTTCCTGGTGCTTGAAGTTTCTCATTTCCTGAGGCTTGGGGGTGTAAGCCTGAAGGGTTAGGTTCTTTCACTTTCTTTTAATTTATTTTTATTTTATATGCATTCGTGTTTTGCCTGCATGTGTATCTGTGTTTTGGAGTTGGATCCCCTGGAACCGGAGTTACAGACAGCTGTGAGCTGCCATGGAGGTGCTGGGATTTGAACCTGGATCCTGTGGAAAAGCAGCCATTGCTCCTAACTGCTGAGCCATCTCTCCGCCACAGTGCTCCTTTCTTGATGCAGTGCAAAACTAATGTTAACTGTCTTTGAAATATATGAGTCTACCAGTTTCAAAATTTCATTCATCAAAACTAAAAGGAAAAGGGGAAACTTAGACTTCTTATATGTATGTGGAAGCTCTAAAGTGCATAAAGCAGAGATCTGTGTTAGCATTTGTGTGTCTGTGTAGTGAGTATTCTGACTGGTGATGACAGGCTAGTTTACTGGGAATCTGGTACTGTGTCCATCACTTATTCCTAAGTGATAATGCTCTTTACCAAATGATACTGCCTTGTAAGGCTTACATGCTTACAGTGTATTAAAATAGTATGCTGTATTTTTTCTCATAGTTATCTTAAACTGAAATGTCACTAACAGTTGCTTAATGTAATTTAGAAATCCAGTGATAAACTGGATTATGCCTCCCCACCAAATCTATACATTGAAGCCATATCAGTATGATTATACTGAAAAATTATATTGAAAACTACATTGAAAAAAATGGTCTTTAAAGAGGTTATTAAGGTCATAAGTAAATAAGACCTTATAAAAAGAGGAAGAGAGCTGGGGAGATGGCTAGCCTGGGACATGCTTGTGATGCAAGTTTGAGGATTCCTAGCACTCATGTAGAAGTTTAAGAGTAGCAGCACACATCTATAATCTCAGTGCTGGGAGAGGTGGAAGACAAGTGGATTCATGCAGTTCACTGGTCAGTCAGCCTAGCTGAGTCTGTGAGCTCTAGATTCAGTTAGAGGCCATTTCAAAAAACTAGGTGGAGGCCTGGGGTAGTGGTGCACGCCTTAAGTACCAGCACTCAGGAGGCCATCTTGGTCTACATAGTGAGGTCCAGGTCATCCAGAGCTACTTAGTGAGACCCTGTCTCACATACATCTAGACAAATATATAAATAAGGTGTAGAGTGGATGTGAAAGGCATTCTCTGGCATACACATGACACCCCATACTTCTTTTTTCCTAAAATCACATATTTTATAACTTCCTTTTTTCTCTCTCTCTCCAAATTTAGTCTGTGCAGAAACCTATAACCCTGATGAAGAAGAGGAAGATAATGACCCAAGGGTAAGAACTAAGGCTAAAGTGTTATGTAGAATTGTATTTCCTACTGATTCTCTTCTACTGTATACCTCAACTTAATCACTGATAGTGAAAGTATGTGTGAATTAAATTTCCCTCATATGCAGACCCTAACTTTTAATGTCTGTATGCCTGTGTGGAAGTGTGTATAGACTATAAAGCTAAATAGGCAACCATGAGAGAGGAGTAAGAGGTGTAGAGAAAGGTTAAGAAGGAGGGCAGAAGGACATCTGTGGCATGAAAATGAAAAGGTTACTGAGGGTGCAAAGGTCAAGTGAGGGAAGGGAAGAAAGGGGAATTGGCAAGCAGAGGAAGGAAGAGAAAGAACAAAAACATATTTTGTATGAAAAATACCAAAGATGTTTTGTGACTGATAAAAATAAATTTTAGCTGGGCATGATGGCACATGCCTTTAATCCCAGCACTCGGGAGGCAGAGGCAGGTAGGTCTGTGAGGCCAGCCCGGACTACAGAGTGAGCTCCAGCACAACCAGGGCTGTTACACAGAGAAATCCTTCCTCAAAAAACCAAAATAAATGAATGAATGAATGGATGGATGGATGAATGAAGATAGTTTCTGTGGGATGCCATTTTTTATACAGTACATTGAAACTAGCCCCAGTTGAGGGTTTGGTGAGAAGAACCTGACATAGCAGGTACTAGGCAGAATTCTTCCCAAGGATCCACAGTGGAGATCATTACATTGTTGTAATCGTGAAAAATGGAAAAAAACGAAAATGACTCTTTAATAAAGGATTATCACCTACGGCTAAATTATGTCATATTCAAAGTAAGAGAACTATATAGAACAAGATTTAATGCTATTGCATTTGTTAGCATTAGGCATCTGTACTGACCTGCTCTTGGGGTCCTGACAGGATATACCTCAGCTGCAGCCACTAAGAGCACCACCTATGCGCATTCCCTACATTTCCTTATAAAAGGCGGGTCTTGTACACTCCTGTCTCTCTCTCCTTTCTCTTTCCCTTCCTCGTCCCCAGGAACTGGTCCCTGCCCCTTCTCTGCCCCTTCTCTCTCCCCTTCCCCTCAATAAACCTCCTATGTGGGCCCTATTGTATGGTGTGACTCCTTCCCATGTTGTTTTTAAAATATAACAGCATATATGTTTAAATGAGGTGCTTCTTAATTTTATAATTAATTTTGTAAACTAAAATAATTAATGCATTTGCCTGTTTGTATATCTCTGCAGAGACTTATACCTAAAAGAGTATACCCTAGATTGTAACCATGGTTGTGATAGCATCCTAGTTGACTATGTTTTTTGTTTGTTTTTTGAGACGGTTTCTCTGTGTAGTTCTAGCTGTCCTGGCACTCTGTAGACCAGGCTGGCCTCGAGATCTGCCTGCCTCTGCCTCCCGAGTGCTGGGATTAAAGGTGTGCACCACCACTGGTTGATTGATTTAAAGTTCAGGTTTTTAGACTTACTTACTTTTATGTATATGAATGTTCATATATATGTACCACATGCCTGCCTGGTTCCTGTGGAGATCAAAAGAAGGCATTGGATCCCCTGGAACTGGAATTACAGGCTGTTGTGAACTACCATGTGGGTGCTGGGAACCAAACCCAGACCATCTGAAACAGAAACAAATGCTCTTTACCTTAGACCCATTTCTCCAGCTCCCAGTTTTGTTTTTAATTATGTATGAGTGTTTAGTTTGCATCTATGTCTGTGCACTACATGTCTGCCTGGTGCTAACAAAGAACAGAAGAGGGCATCAGATCCCCTAGGACTGGAGTTTTGAGTTGCCATGTGGGTGCTGGGGATTGAACTCAAATTCTCTGGAAGAGCAGCCAGTGCTTTTAACTCTTGAGCCATCTCCAGCCCCAGTAGCCCCCCCACCCCCCATTTTAAAACTTTTAAACAATTAACATTTATGAGCTTTCATGTTTACATGAGTGGGGTTATAAAAGACACTTCTATGGTCATACATACCTTAAAATGAGTAACCTATGAAGGATTTCTGAAACACTGTAATAATTTGTGCCAGATGTGGTGATGCACACACCTTTAATCCCAGAACTCTGGTAGCGGGGCAGTCAGATATCTGTGAATTTGAGGCCAGCCTTCCCTACATAAGAGATTCCAGGCCAGTCAAGAATACATTGTGAGACCTTGTCTCAAAAAACAAAAATGAATAAACAATAAAAATAAAGTGCTACCATTGAGTGATTATAAGAGGTGTGCAGACTTGAAAAAAAATTAAACTCTGGATATTGTAAAACTCTTGATGACTTTTCAAATTTAAAACACGTTTTCTCTGCAAATGTATGGTATTAGTTCCCTCTTTCCACCTGTGTATGGGTTCTGGAGCTTGAACTCAGATTGCCAGGCTACCACAGCAAGTGTCTTTACCTGCTGAACCATCCCCTCATATTACAAATGTAATATATTTATTTTTGGTAAAAATCATGCTTAGGAAGTAGCATAATAGGTCTCTCAATCATAAAATCAATGTTAGGTTGTAATATTTCTTTTTAGTTGAGTAAACATTTTTGTCTATAATAATGGTAATAGTTTTAAAGCACCTACTAAATGAATTTAAGGTACTGTTTTAGAGACTTTACATATATTATTTAATCCACATGACAACTAGTTTGTAAATACCACTATTACTGTTAGTAATTGTTGGTGTGTGAACTGTAGCTTATGTAGCTGTTGTTAATTACCATCTATGTAGATGTCAGTAGACAACATGAACTCCTGATTATTTTCTTTGAAAGTACTCTTTTTGGCTGGAGAGATGGATCAGTGGTTAAGAGAACCTGTTGGTCTTGCAGAGAACCTACATTCAATTCCCAGAACCCATATCAGGTGGTTCTCAACCACCTTATAATTCCAGCTGTGGGTGATTGGGCACCTCTGGCCTTTGTAGGCACCTGCGCTCACATGCACCTACCCATACACTGACACACATACACATAATTAAAAATTAAGATAATTTCAAAAATATTTACTACCCACAGTTTTTCCCATCGTAAATCAGAGCAGTATTGTTCATTTGGAGTCATCCTTAACTCTTATTGCCTTTTTTTTAATCGCTTCATCTAATTTTTCAGTGAATTTAGTGTACTCTGTCTTCAAAATCTATCCAAACTTCTCTACTTCTTGGTGTTTTATATTCGGCACAGTGGCTGCACCTTAATCTACTGTTGTTACAACCAGCATTTTTTACTCCATAGTTACCAGCCTGCTTCTGCCACTGCCGATAAAGGTAGCTTTTACTAAATCTTTATGGTTCTACTTATAAATCAAACTTGAGACCCAAAGGCTGGGGTGAAAACCTGCTAGCTCAGAAAGATTGAGTAGCAACTAGCTAACCTTTTCTCCTTGCTGGTGGCTCCCCAAAAGCTCATCCTTCCACTCCGCCAAAGCCACCCCACTTAAAACCCCTCCCTTCTACTCCCAGAGTGTCTCTTTATCTCTTCAGCCTTCTGATGCTCTGTGATTACCAGTACTTTCTGATAGCTAGTTGTTAACTCAGCCTCCTGACCCAAGATTAATTTTATTTAATCAATGCAAATGCAAACCGGGGGTTTACAGTGTGATCGAATATCCCCCAACTTCATGGTTACCACCTGGTCCAAACAATAGTGTATGCTTCCCAGCCTACTCTAGGCCTAACTGTAATCCTAATCCTAACCCTAATTTAACAGCCTTGTGGTCCTTCAAATATTAGATCTCTTTCTGAATTGATAACCTCAAACCACTCCCAAGTTGTTAGAGAAAGTTCCATTTATTCTATGACCTACGTATAGTGTCCTCTGAGTTTGGACGTCCCTCCCGCAACCAGCCTGTCCTGATCTTCCCTGTCTGCATCAGTCTCATCTCTCCCAGTTAGCTGTCACATCTGCTCTTCCTTCTCCCACCAGAAGGTCCTTGCTCCTGCCACAGCCGTCTGGCCACCTGCTCTCTCAGGTTGTACTGCTTGAGGTCTTAGTGCAGCTGTCACTTCCTCAGGGGGCCTCACTGAGCCAGACTACACAGACTCTCATGCTCACCTCACTTGCCTACTGTTTGTCCTTAATCTTGTCAGTCTCCAACGTATTTTATGTGTCAGAGTATGTGCTCACTGTTGTCTCCAGAGCTGAGAGTGTCTGGAACTGAGGAGATGAACAGTATTTATGGAAGGAACAGTGTGTAACCCTCTACTGTCCAGATGAGAATCTGGAGGCTTCCAGGGGATAGCTGATGATTGCCAGCCACACAGACAGCAGGTAGCTCCAACAATGCTTCTCACATTGCCTCCCCATAGCAGCATACTGCTTGCTGGATTTGTAAAATTAGAATTGTTTAAAACACACACACACACACACACACACACACACACACACACAAAAACAAAACAAAAAACATATTTTGCTTTTTTTAATCATCTTTTTTCCCCCCTCACTTTTTAGGAAAAAGAAATACACTAATTTTTAAATGGGTGATTTTCAAATGGAATCAAATAATTGTCTTGGCTTTATTTCAATTGACAGGTGATTCATCCCAAAACTGATGAGCAGAGATGCAGGCTTCAGGAAGCTTGCAAAGATATTCTTCTTTTCAAAAACCTTGATCAGGTAACATCGATTCTAAGTATATTTTTGTCATAATGATATTTCGCTGTTTCCCTGTTTGGCATTTAGCAATTTTTAACATGTTAGTCACAGTTCAACTAGGCATGCATCTTCAGATTTGTCTATTGACAAGATTTGTCGATTTGCTTTTATTCTGTTGATCACTATAATGAAGATACGGTTTTAAGTCAGAGTCTTGCTGGGAGGCGGTGGCGCACGCCTTTAATCCCAGCACCCAGGAGGCAGAGGCAGGCGGATCTCTGAATTCGAGGTCATCCTGGTCTACAGAAAGAGTTCCAGGACAGCCAGGGCTACATAGAGAAACCCTGTCTCAAAAAATCCTTTAAAAAAAAAAAAAGGTGTTTTTGTTTTTGTTTTTTTATGTAGCCTTGGCTAGCACTGGAACTCCCTGTATAGACTAGGCTAGCCTCACACTCAGAGAGATCCATCTGCTCCCACCTCCTGAATGCTGAGATTAAAGTTATACACTACCACACCTACTGATGTGGCTTTTAAATGCCTTTAGTAATACCAGTAATTTAGAAACTATGTAATTTAGTTATGCTGCCAAGAAAAGCCAGGGTAGCATGACCCTGGCTTTGATTGGAGGGTCTAAATTTATTTGACAAAGGGATTGATTTCCCTAGAGATGCGGCGATGTTGTTCTTGTCACCATAGCAACTTATCCACTCAAGTGTGTGATTGTTTCTCATGTTTCACATATGGGACTCCTCTTGTAGCTTGTGTATCTGTAGGGTTTGACACAGGATGTGTGGCCAAGTGTCTGTCTGTCTGTCTTTCTCTGTGTATGTGTGTACATGTATCATGGTACACATGTGGAGGTCAAAGGACAACTTGTAGAAATCAGTTCTCTCCTTCTGTTATGTGGAATCCTGGGGATCAAATTTAAGTCATCAGCTTGTTAGCAAATGCCCTAACTTTCTGAGCCATATCATTGGCCCTCCACTTTGTTTTTTGAGACAAGATTTCTCATGGAATTCAGTGGTTATCAATTAGCTAGACTGGCTTCTAGTGAGTACTGGGAATCTACTTGTCTCTACCCACCTACTGCTGGGGTTATAGAGGCACTTCTGTGCCTGGCTTTTATGCAGGTGCTGGGGATTCAAACTCAGGTCTTCATGCTTTTGTGGCAACTACTTTACCCACCAAGCCATCTTCACAGCCCCAATTTTTTAACATTCTGTCTATAGCAGTAGGGAATCTTCCATTTCTGCTTTCTCCTCTGCTTTGAGGGCCAAGCAGCATGAATGACTGAGATAATAGACCTATTTCTGGGAATCCCAGACTGTTCAGAGGCAGGAAGATTGGGATTAGAATTCCCATACTACTGAGCCCTCAGGAAAGACTGAGTATCTCTACAGCTCTTCCTGGAATCTTATGGGCCGGAGCTCCTGACTAAAGGGAGTCAACCGTTTCTGGTATTTGTCAACCTGTCTGTTAGTAGTCATGTGGCTTATAGGATTACCCACAACTTTATTCAGAGCTTATTAGTCCAAGATTGAATAAAACAAAGACAGTGACCTGAAGGAGCATCTTGTTTATCTGGAATACAGTTCAGTGATAACTGTTTTCCCTGAAAGACCCAGCCATGTAAATGGAGAGGGACTTCCTTTTTTATTGTTAATAAAGCCATATGTCAATTTTGTACTGTCAAATTTGTACAATGTTTTATTTCCCAGTGTTAGAAACACTTTTTACCATTTTCTTACTGAAAAATAATTGATCTGAGCATGGTGAGAACATATGCCAGCACTCAGGAACCTGAGACAGGAGGATCTCAAATTTGAGGCTGATCTGGACTGCACAGCAAGACCCTGTTGGAAGAATAAAAGAAAGAAAGTGAATAGGGAGGGAGGGAAGAAAAGAAGGAATCTGGTATTTTATGTTGTTATATTTTTCTTCCATTAAAATTTGTTGTTGTTGTTGTTGTTTGTTTTTTAGCATGTTATGTGTAAATGGTGTGCATGTTCACACATGTTTTGGTGTGGGCCAGAGGTTGATGCTAGGTACTGCCCATCACTACCCACTTTATCTAGTGAGATGGCCCTCTCACTTGAACCCAGAGCTTGCCAGTTTGCCTGTTGTAGCTATGCAGCTTGCCCCAGAGGTCCCCTGTCTCTGCCTCCTGGGCACTGGGATTACAAGTGAGGTGCCACACCCACCTCACGTTTCTACATGGCTGCTGGTCTCTACACTTGAGTGGAAAGTAGTGCACCCACTGAGCCATCTCCTCAGCCCCATTTTTTTCCCATTTTTGTATTCATATTCCATATTCAACCTTACAACAAAGTATATCTAGCTGTACTTGCTCTGCTACATACATCTACCCATCTCTTGCCAAAGGGGTCAGCATAATTTCTCCCAAAGAGCCAAACAGTAATCATTTCTGTTACAGCTTTAGCTCTGCTGTCTGACATCAGCACACTTTGACCTGAATACTCTGATGTGCATGTCATTAACTTATGGTTCGAGTCTATTTGTTTTCCTTACACAGTACTAGGAGTTGAACCTAGGACCTCACACATGCTAGGATGCTAGGAAGTGCTTTAGGTTTCCTGACTGGCCTGAAGTTCAATTTGTAGAGTAGGATAGGCTTAAACTCACACATGATGCCTCTGTGTGTACCGCCAAGCCCATCCTTGAGCCTTATTTTTTTTATTTTGAGACAGGATCTCTGTTGCCCAGGCTGGCCTTGAGCTCCCTCTAACCCAGGTAGTCCTTGAAGATCTTCATACCTTCATCTCCCTAGTACGTGAGATTTTAGGCCTGCACTATCAGACCTGGTGGTAAAATGCACTAATCTTAAGTATACATTCAGGTTTGACAGATTGCATGCACAGGTAATCTTTAATCAGATACATAACGTTGTCCTCAACCTCAAAATGTACTACTCATGTCTTTCCATGATTAATGCTGCCCCTTCCCATTTTGGAGGCAACTACTGTTTTGATTTATTTCACAATTGCTTAGTTTCATTTATTTTATAATTATACATAAATAGAATTCTACAGCATGTACCATTAATATTAGTATTATTGTTTTGGTTTTTTGAGACAGGGTCTCTTTACATAGTACTGGCTGGCCTAGAACTCACTCTATAGACTTGCTGGCCTCAAACTCACAGAGATCCACCTGCCTCTGCCTCCCCAGTGCTGGGATTAAAGGCGTGTGCCACCATGCCTGGCACATTGCCTATTTTTACACACTTACTGCCGGGAAGATAACTTAGTAGCTATACAAATAGGAGGACTTGAGTTTGGATCCCCAGCACCCAGATAAAAACTCAACATGTTCCATACATTTATAACTGAAGCACAGTGCGAGTGGAAACCAGATAAAAACTCAACATGGTTCCATACATTTATAACTGAAGCACAGTGGGAGTGGAAACCTTCAGATTCTCAGAGCTCACTGGCCTCCCAGTCTAGCCAATCAGTGAGCTCTGGGCTGAGTGAGAGACTCTGACCCAAAAAATAAAGTAAGGAACAGTGGAGAGAAAACACTCAGTGTCAGACTGTATGCACACACATCCCCAAGTACAAACGTACACACAATTCTTTAAATTTCAAATTTATAATAAAGTCAAAAGAATAGTACGATGAACACCTGCACCTTTAAAACACTGTGTGTGTGAGGTCTACATACAGCTAATGCCCGTGTGAGACCAGAGAGGATGGTCGGTGTCTGCTTGTCACTCTCAGCCTTATTCACTTAGTCTCTCAGGAGCCTGACATGAAGCCTGAGAAATTCTGTCTTTACCTTTCACCCTTACCTTTTTTCTGTAGGGACTAGGGATTTGAACTCAAGTCCTCTTGTTTGCACACCTAAGCACTCTGGCCTGCTGAGCCAACTACTCAGCCCCACATGCCTTTGAACTGTACTGACCAGTCACCATGTTCCATCGTTTACTGTTCTCCTCGTATGTAGGTTTGTGTACAGAGAGGGAGAAAGAAGGGTTTTTGTTCTGAGCCCTTTATCCAAATGTAAGACTTTATGACTTTCCATTACATGATATTTGGGGTACTTTTTCCAAGAACAAAAATATTTCCTTAATTGTACATTTTTTATTTGGTTTTGTGGGGTTTTTGGTTTCATGTAGCCCAGGCTGGCCTCAGATTCCCTGTGTAACTGAGAATGACCTCAAGGGCTGGGATTACAGGCATATGCCACCACACCCAGCCTAAAAATTAATAATGTTCTTTTGGTGATATTGGGGATTCACTCATGGCCTGGTGCATGCTGGGCAAGCACTCTACAACTAAACTATATTCCCAGCTCTTGGTTCTGTTTCTCAGTCAAGGCACATAATGTATTTGATTGTGATGATGTCATTTTGTTCCCCTAGTTTTGTCCCCTCCAGTGTAAAATGTCCCCTTTCCCAGACACCTCATTCCAGTTTCTAGAGAATGCAGGTTCCAAGAGGAGCTGCTCAGAACAAGATCCTCCCTCAGACCAGGCCTGAGATGCCCCTTTGGATTTGGATTATACGTGAACATTTGAATGTATTGCCAGTATTTTTTCTCTTTTTAGATTTTTTTTTTTTTCACTTTTTCTTGGCAGTATTTAACCAGAAAATTTTGGGGAATGTTGGTCCATGTTTTACATGAGAGTGGATGGCACACAGTAGTAAGCATTCTTTTTAAGTCTCCGTCAGTTTGTACGGTATTCAACACCCATGGAACTTCAGAATTAAAGTGGCTTTTGGCATTTTATTTTAGGAAGCATAATCACCCTGACAGAAATTATATGGAATTTCACAAAAATAAAATCATTCCACTCTAAGTTAAAGGTGCTTTTTGTTTGTTTATTTTTTACATTCTAGTCCTGAGAATTGAACCTAACTAAGCTGGTGTGTGTGTGTGTGTGTGTGTGTGTGTGTGTGTGTGTGTGTGTGTGTGTGTGTGTGTAGGTGCATGTTGAGGAGGGATGCATGAGAATGTAGAGGCCAGAGGGAAGCCTTAGGTGTTATTCTTTAGATGCTATGTACTTTTTCTAAATACGGTTTTTTGGGAAGAAGACTCAGGCTGACTGAGCCATCTCTCCAGTCCCCCACCCTCTTTTGTTTGTTTGTTTGGAGACTGCCCTTGAACTCACTAAGTAGCCAAGGATGACCTTAAACTTCTGATCTCCCTGGGTTTGGGGGTTTTTGTTTTTTTTCTTTGAGACGGTTTCTCCATGTAGTTTTGGTGCTTGTCCTGGAGCTCACTTTGTAGACCAGGCTGGCCTCAAACTCACACGCCTGGCTCTGCCTCCCAAGTGCTGGGATTAAAGGCATGCACCACCGCCACCACCACCACCACCACCACCACCACCACCACCACCACCACCACCACCACCACCGGTCCGATCTCCCTGTTTTTAACCTCAGTGTAAGGCTGGTATTTTTGTGTTCCTTGCCCCAATATTAATCTTCCTGTCTAACAGAGGGACTACACAGTTCAAGGCTGAGAAAAGTATTTGGTCAGAATTTAGTACTGTCGTTTCCTTTTTTTCAAAAAAGTTTTTATTTACTTAATATGGACACAGTGTGCTGTCTGCATGTGTCCCTGCAGGCCAGAAGAGGGCACCAGATGTCATTGTAGATGGTTGTGAGCCACCATGTGGTTGCTGGGAATTGAACTCAGGATCTTTGGAAGAGCAGCCATTTTTCTTAACCACTGAGCAATCTCTCCAGCCCATTGTTTCCTTTTTATTATATTTATTCATTTAATTGCTTTCTGGTTATGACATGTAGTGTTGGTAAGTATGTATTTACATGTGTTACACGTAAGTGAAGCTATATTACCTGTCCATTAGATAGCACTTTTTAAGTAACATTGTGTGGTAAAATGTTCTCCTTAGATTTGCCTCCTTTAGTTATAAAAATTGATGAGGTAGAAACTAAACCTTTTTTAGAGGTTAGTGCTGTGCTGGCCTACTCAGAGGTAACATATTACTCTACAAGATAACCTCCAAGGCTGTCTGCTCTTTAGATGAGGTAATCTTATGAATGTCCACACCTTTAGGAAAGTGACAGCACATGGTCTTACATACAGTGTACTGGAGCCTTCCAGGTAGGTGACACTTGTGGGTACAACTAGGGGAACTGGAACCACGATTTAGATAATCAATTTTTGTAAAAGTTGTTGGAAACCCTTTATTTTTAAAATAATGATTATCATATGTTAATTATGAAAATTAGTGGGTTTTTCACTGTGACATTTCCAAATTTGTAAATGTTTCTTCCAACCTCCCTGTCCTCCTTCCTCCTGTTCAACTTTTCCTTTCCTAATAGTCCATAGCCCTTCCTCATTTTCAGGTTATCTTTTTTGTTGTTCAGTTTTCACATGTAAGAGAGAACATGACCACTTTGTTATGTGAATTTTAAAATGGTTTTATAATAAAAAACCCAGAGCCAGATATTGGGATAAATGCTGAAAGATCAGAGAGAAAAAGGAACAAGCCACAGCCACTTCTCACCTCATCAACTTCACAAATCCTCTGACTGAATGTCTCTGAGTCCTCAGCTGAAAGGGGTCCAGCCGAAAAAGGCTTCACCTGAAAAAAGGGCTTAGTTCCTGTCTCCTTATGCCTTATATTCCTTTCTCTGCCCAGCCTTATTACTTACTTGTAGTGCTGGGATTAAAGGCGTGTGACTCCCAAGTACTGGGATTAAAGGTGTGTGCCACCATTGCCTGGCTGTTTCTATCCTAGACTGTGTCCAGGGTGGCTTTGAACTCTCAGAGATCCAGATGGATCTCCACCTCCCAGTGCTAGGATTAAAGGCATGTGCCACCACTGCCTGGCCTCTATGTTTAATCTAGTGGCTTGTTCTGTTCTCTGATCTTCAGGCAAATTTTATTAGGGTACACAGTATATCACCACACCACTTGTCCTTCTGTGTCTGTCTGTCTTCATTTAATGTGATACTGTCCATTTCCATCCATTTTCTTCAAACAACATTTCATTTTTCTGTATTTACCTCATTGTGTAGGTACCATATTTTCTATTCCCTCTCACATATTGATAGGCATATAGGCTGATTTCATATTTTGGCTCTTATGAATAGTAACATAAAAATAAATATGTATTTTTTTGTCTGCTGACTTCATTTCCTTTTGGTGAGTACCCAATAGTGGTATAACTGGATCATATGCAGTTCTATTTTTAGTCTTCCGAGGAGCCTACATACTGTTTTCCATAATGGCTCTACTAATTTACATTCCTACCACCAGTGCACATGGGTTCCTTTTTCTTCCCATCCTCACCAGCATTTGTTCATTTTTTGTAATACCTATTCTAATTAGGATGGCATGAAGTCTAAATGTGGTTTTGGTTTGCATTTTCCTGATGACTAAGGATGTTGATATTGAGGCTCTCCCAATTTCTTTTCTTTTTCTTTTTCTTTTCTTTTTTAGACAAGATCCCATACAAATATCTTAGTCTGGCCTTGAATTCTGCCTAGGATCATGGTGAACTGCTGATCCTTCTGTTTCTATTTCTCCAGAGCTGGAATTAAAGGAGCGATTACACTACCAACTGCGCCCTAGCCCTAGCCTTCCCTGTACTCCCCTCCCCCTTTTTGTTGAGACAGGGTTTTTCTATTACTTAACACTGGCTGGCTGCTGGCTGGCCAGAACTCACAAGAGATCCACCTGCCTCTGCCTCTGCTTCCCAAGTGCTGGGATTAACGGTGTGTTAAACTTTGCTTGGCTTTGTACTTCTTTTAATAAGTATCTCTTCAGATCATTTACCTGTTTCTTTAAAAGTTAACTACCCTTTCTTCTTCATTTTTTAACATGATTTTGGGCTTCTAAGAGGTTTTGTTTGTTTGTTTTGTTTAATTTTTCTTTTTTGACATGAAGGGGATTGAGCCTAGGGTCTTGCACATGCTAGGCAAGTGATCTCTGACAGAGCCTTGCCCTCAGCCCTGGTGGTTTTTCTTTCTTTTTTTTTTTTTTCTTTTGAGTTCTTTATATATTTTGGATATTGATTCTCTGTCAAATGAGTTAGCTTTTTCAAGATAGTACTCCCTCAAAAGAATTGGCAAGCCAGAATGATCAAAAATTCCAACCAAATTCACTGAGTGTGGTGACATATGCCTTTAATCCCAGAACTCGGGAGGCAGAAGCAGGCAAATCTCTTGAGTTCAAGGTCAGCTTGGTCTACAGAGCAAGTTCCATAACAGCCAGAGCTACATAGAGAAACCATCTTGAAAAAATCAAAAAAAAAAAAAAAGAGTTCCAAGCCCACCTGGACTGTATAGTGAGACCTGTCAAAAAACAGAGAAGAGGCTTGGCAATTGTTTGTTCTCCCCAGTGCTGGCATTAAAGGTATGCACCACCATGCCCAGCTGATCATTGCATTTTCTCAGGAAATGTAAAAGCCATCTGTTCTCTTTGTGTGTACCTTAGGAGCAGCTTTCTGAAGTTCTCGATGCCATGTTTGAAAAGATAGTCAAACCTGACGAGCATGTCATCGACCAAGGAGATGATGGAGACAACTTTTATGTCATAGAACGGTAGGAGATGTTTTGTGATTACTTGGCCACACTTCCTTGGATTCCTAATTCAGGACAGAATCCTCATCCCAGAGAGGTCTAGTGCCGAGTGGTGAACAAGCTTCTCAAAGCCTTTCAAGGAATTACAGCTGTCTACTGCTGTCCTGAGTCCTGAATAAAACCCCTATTTGGAGGAGATATGACTTCTAGTTGAAAATCTTCTTTTTAGCTAAATAAAGAGTGTTGCCGGGCGGTGGTGGCACACGCCTTTAATCCCAGCACTCGGGAGGCAGAGCCAGGTGGATCTCTGTGAGTTCGAGGCCAGCCTGGGCTACCAAGTGAGTTCCAGGAAAGGCACAAAGCTACACAGAGAAACCCTGTCCCGAAAAACCAAAAAAACAAAAAAAAACAAAACAAACAAAAAAAAAGAGTGTCAAGGAGAGGGGAAAAAAAAGAATGTCATGATGTGCTTTGTAAACATGCCGTTTGCCAATGTTCAATTGAATTGATTCCCCAAAGAGTATCTGTGACTGTGTATTGTTGTGTGACTGATTTCCAGCTTGCTTTGAAAAATGAATGTGTCCCTTACCTCCATGCCTTCAATGCTTTCTCACTCTGCACCAACTGTAAGCCATGTTGGGAAAAATGAAGCCTGGGTTTACTTCCTAACTTACTGCATCTTAGCCTCTTGAGTTGATAGTATTCTCCTGAGCAAGAGTGGAGATTCCTTCTGAATCCTCAGCTCTAAAAGAAGGAGTTTAAGATAATAAAACACTATCATTCCTTCAATTATTCTTTAAAGTTAAAAAAAGTTATTTTTTAAAGCTGGGTGGTGGGGGTGCAGACCTGTAATCCCAGCACTCAGGAGGCAGAGGCAGGCAGATCTCTGAGTTCGAGGCCAACCTGGTCTACAGAGCAAGATCCAGGACAGGCTCCAAAACTACACAGAGAAACCCTGTCTCAAAAAAACAAAACAAGCCGGGCGGTGGTGGCGCACGCCTTTAATCCCAGCACTCGGGAGGCAGAGCCAGGAGGATCTCTGTGAGTTCGAGGCCAGCCTGGGCTACCAAGTGAGTCCCAGGAAAGTCGCAAAGCTACACAGAGAAACCCTGTCTCGAAAAACCAAAAAAAACAAAAAACAAAAAAGATTTACTTTTATTTTTTGTGTATGCATATTTATATAAATAAATTTTGTGTTTTCATAAAAAATAAAGGTTATTATTTTTATTTATGTGTGATGGGGGGGGGAGGTGGGAGGAGTGGGGCTTGTACATTTGAGCACAGTGCCCACAGAGGCCAGAAGAAGGCATCAGATAGATCCCTCAGGGCTAGAGTTTAAAGGTTGTTGTGAGCTGCCTGACACAGTTGCTGGAATCTGAACTTGGATCCTCTGGAAGAGCAGTATGTGCTTTTTAACCATTGATCCAGCTCCCCAACCCTCTTTTTTCCTATTGAAGTAACTTCAAAGTTTAAAACCAAACAAAACTTACTACAAATAGTATACAAAAATTCTTGTAAACCCAGCCCACCACGTTTTAATGTTCTGCCATATTTAACATATCAAATTGTTCAGAATAAGTTCCAGAAAGGTAAGAAGGTGTGGTAGTCTGCAGATCTCTGTAATCACAGCAATAGATGTGGAAGCAGGAGGTTCAGGAGTCCAAGGTCATCATCAGCTATGTAGCAACTTCAACGCCAGACTGAGCCTTCTGAGGCCCTGTCTCCAAACAACCCAAAGTCAGTTTCAGATCTACTGTTGCTATATCTCTGAACATCTCCACCTGCATTTCCTAAAAATAAGGCCATTCTCTTAGGCATGCAACACATTTTAAATCAGAAGTGAAAAGAACATTTGTAATGCTTTGCAGCCAAAGTGTAGGCCTTATTTAGAATTTTCCTTTTTTTTTTTTTTTTTTTTTTCTTTTCTTTTTGAGACAAGGTTTCTCTGTGTAGCCCTGGCTGTCCTGGATTGCACTCTGTAGACCAGGCTGGCCTAGAACTCACAGAGATCAACCTGCCTCTGCCTCCGAGTGCTGGGATTAAAGGCATGCACCATCACCACCCTGCTCTTATTAGATTTTTCTAATTCTCCAAGTTTTGGGATTCTTTTACTGGGTTATCAAGTAACTGCTAAATTTTTTAAATTATTTTGTTTTTTACATTTATCCATTTGTTTTATGTATATGTGTGTGTGTACATCTAGACATTGGGACAACTTGCTGGAATCAAGTCTCTCCTTCTACCATGTGGGTCTCAGAGATTGAACTCAGGTTCTCACTGGCCTGTGTATATATCTGTGTGTCTGTGTGCATACATGACACACATGTGCAGGTGCTGGTGGAGGCCAGAAGAGGGGCAGCGAGTGCCCTGTGAGCTGCCTGGCATGAATGCTGGGAACCTAGCTTTGGTCTTCTTCAAGAAGAACAAGTGCTCTTAACTGATACATCATTCTCTAGCCCTGTTCAAAATTGTTTTGTTGGAAGACAGGGTTTCTTTATGTAGTCCTGGCTGTCCTAGAACTCTGTGTAGACTAGGTTGGCCTCAAACTCAGTTTGTCTCTGCCTCCTAAGTGCTGGGATTAAAGATGTGTGCCACCATTCCCAGCTTCTAAATTAAAAAAAAAAAAAAAAGTATGCGTATGGATGTTTTGCGTGCATGCTTGTCTGTGCACCTCTTGCATACCTAGTACCCCTAGAGACCGGAGAACACCATTGTATCCCTGGGATTGGAGTTAGAGATGATACCTGTATATCATGTGGATGCTGATACACCATGTGGATGCTGGGGATTCAACCCGGGTCCTCTGGCAGAGCAGCCAGTGCTCTTAACCACCAAGTCATCTCTCCAACTCCCTGTTCAAAATTTTGAATGGAAAATTTGACAACTTCCTGTTTTAACTTTTGGATCCTTGATACTAGGGGCTAATTATTAGAATTAAAGGAAATTTTTCCTTAATGTTTTTATGTGTACGGGTGTTTTGCCTGTGTGTATGTCTGTGCACCACATGTATACCTAGTGCCCACTGAAGCAAGAAGAGGGCATTGGATACCCTGGGACTGGAGTTACAAATGGTTGCATCACCATGTGGGTTCTGGGAAGCAAACCCTGGTCCTCTGGAAGAGCCACTAGTGCTCTGAACCTCTGAGCCATCTCTCCAGCCCCATAATAATTGTTGTTTTGTAAATTTTGCTGTTATTAATATTGTCTGATGGGTAGCCCCACACTCTTTGCAGTATCTTTCTCTCTTTTGGAATGGTTTCATAGGGACTTACTTGTGCATCTGTGTTCATATGTGTTTGTGATTCCACATACCTTAGTGTGGCTGCACCAGTGTTCGGAAGTAAGAGGACAACCTCAAGTGCTGTTACTCAGGTGCCATCTAAGTTAATTGAAACAGGCCTTCTCATTGGTCAGGAGCTTCATGATTAGTATAAGAGAGCCAACCAGCAAGTTCGGGGATCTGCTTGTCTCTGAATTCCTGGTACTGGGATTAGAACTACATGCCTCCACAACTGACGTTTACTTGTTTTTGTCTGTTTGTTGAGACAAGGTTTCTCTGTGTAGTCCTGGCTGTCCAGAACTCGATCTGTAGACCAGGCTGGCTTCAAACTCACAGAGATCCACCTGCCCCTGCCTCCAAAGTGCTGGGGTTAAAGGCATGCACCATCACCCAGCATGCAAGAGCTTTACCAGCTGAGTCATCAAAGCCCTCAAATGATCTCTTTTTAAGTCACTTGTTAATGTGTTGTTAGCTGTCTTACAGAAACTCTGAAAAGTTTGTTTGCTTCTGTGGTGTGTTGAGCATGCTTGTCTCTCTAAATGTTAGTCATTTCTGAGTACTTTTCTTGAGCAATAATTTGCAACTAGTAGGTAGAAAGTTGTGTCATTATTTTAATCAGTTCTATCCTTGTTTCCAACAAACCATGAAAGAAATACTTTACAGTCAATACTTTCCACAGAATACTTGATAAAATGTAGCATCTTTTTGTAATAAACTGTTTATCAGGCAAGATATAGTGGCTTATCCCTGCAAGCACTCAAGAACCTAAGGCCACAGGTCAGAACTTCAAGGCCAGCCTGGGCTAGGCTGAAAGACCCTGTTCTCCCTCTATGGCCCAGGAAAGACTGATGTTAAGGAAGGGTACCTGTACTCTCCATTTCCAGTCAATACTGTGCCGGAAGCCCTAGCCAGTATAGTAGGCAAAAGTATACAAGGTGAAATGCAGGGCTGGAGACATGGCTCAACAGTTAAGAGCACTGGCTGCTCCTCCAGAGTATGGTTTCAATTCCCAAAACCCACATGGTAATTCACAACCATCTGTAACTCCAACTCCAAAGAATTGCACGCCCTCTTCTGGCTTCCTTGGCACTGCATGTACATGCACAAATATTCATGCAGGCAAAACACCCATACACATAAAATTAAAAACAAAACAAAATCAAATGCAAAAATCATTTGTATATTTTCGCAAAATTATGTTGGTTATTCCCTTTTGAGGCAGGATGTTATGTATCCCCTTAAACTCAGTGTGTAGCTGAGGATGGTCTTGAATTTCTGATCCTCCTGTCTCTAACCCTGAGTGCTATAACTCTAGACATGCACCATTATGCCTGGTTCATCCAGACCTGAGATCAAACTCAGGGCCTCCTGCGTGCTAGGCCAAATGTCCCCAGCTCTGCCCCCTGTTGTGTTTTATATGTATCAGTCAGTCTTAAACCTTGATCAGAAGTAATTAATTATTTCTTGTCGTTCTTCTAGGGGAACCTATGACATTTTAGTAACAAAAGATAATCAAACACGTTCTGTTGGTCAGTATGACAACCGTGGCAGTTTTGGAGAACTAGCTCTGATGTACAATACCCCGAGAGCTGCTACCATTGTCGCCACCTCAGAAGGCTCCCTTTGGGGATTGGTGAGTGAGAGAAATGCATGGTATAGTGTTAACTGTCTTTTATAGCCAGTTATCTGAAAAATATGCCGTAAAAGGTCTCATGTAAATGTATTTTTCCATTTTCTCAATGACTTGGCAAGAAATCTTTTAAGTTACAGAAACATGAGTGGTCTGTAACCTTGTAGTGACAGAGCTCTTGCTACATTTTTGCTTGTTTGTATTAGGCAATTAGAGAGAGAACTCTGTGTATTAAGTAGTCCAAGAGGGCAGGCTACAGAGTGAGACTCTATCACTAATACACATGTACACACAAAAGAGGAGGAAGAAGAGGAGCAGTAGCCGTGACGGTGGTGTTAGGAAACCCTTTGCTAGTTAGCACTTCCACCTCTGGTGGGGTCGATAGCAGTTTGCTTTGTGTTCAGTCATTCACTTGTCGTTTTGTCTACGCCCATGTCCCATAGACTTAGTTCAGGAATGCTAATGAGCATATTCAGGGAAATGGAATTTTGCTTTAAGTAAAACACTACTGTGGTTCTTGTATCATATTATCCACTGTTTTTCTTATTTCTTTTTGTATTAAGTTACATGTCCATAATCTGTAACTCTTCCTTCACAAATATCTTATAATACAAATTCCATATTTCACTTTTGTTGTTGTTGTTTTTCAAGACAAGGTTTATCTGTGTAGCCCTGGCTGTCCTGGGACTCACTCTGTAGACCAGGCTGGCCTCAAACTCAGAGATCTGCCTGCCTCTGCCTCCCGAGTGCTGGGATTAAAGAACAAGATCCCAGAATCTAATCTCCTTTGTTCAGCTTTTTTTTTCTGACCATTACCAATAACAACTTGTAACCAACACCTCTTAAATGATTACAAATATCCATAGCCAATATTTTGGGAATGTGGGCATTGTTCTTTAGACTACTTTCTGGGGGCACTGGTATCTTTGGAGAAACCTTAAGAAAATTGGGATAACAGTGAAGTCCTGACTAGAGTAGTCCCTGAGATTGGACCATCTCAGCCAGCAGCCTTGAAGCTGTTTGGATGCACAATTTTGAGGAGACTGTAATAGAGACATTTTGAAATGCTGGATCAGCTGGGCCATCCATTTTCATTGGTGTTTGGTTCCTTTGTTCTGAAAATACATAAACTTTTAAAGGTAACATGCATTACAAGTATGAAATATGTGGTGTACACAAGTCAGTTAAAGATGACTTTTTGTTTTTGTTTGTTTGGTTTTTTTTGTTTTGGTTTTGGTTTGGGGTTTTTTTTTGTTTCTTTGTTTTTAGTTTTTGTTTTTTTTTTAAGCAGGTAAAATATACCTTACATGTCTTGTAGTTCTTCTAGGGTTTTGTTTTGTTTTATGCCTGTAGCCAGGATTTCAGGGGGGGTCTTCCCTGACCAAACCTGATTTTCTTTAACCCAGAATGAATCCACAGCTTCAAATTTCCTGTGGAAATAAAAGCATAACCTCTCCCCCAAAGCAACATATCTTTGGACTTCCATTTGAAGTCAAGATATATATATATATATATATATATATATATATATATATTTTGTATTTTGAAACAGGGTTTCTCTATGTAGCTTTGGAGCCTTTCCTGGAACTCGCTCTGTAGACCAGGCTGGCCTTGAACTCACAGAGATCCGCCTGCCTCTGCCTCCCGAGTGTTGGGATTAAAGGCGTGAGCCACCACCACCCGGCTGATATTTTTAAAGTATATAGGTTGGTTTAATTTAGCAGCTTTCATAATCCAATGCCTCTTAGCAGTTATTACTCCTTCCTCAGCAGTCAAACAATTCAAAGACAACACAAAAACATACAGGATCCAGACTCTCTGTGTAGTTCCCATCTTTACATTGGCTTATTATACCTTTTCATTACTTTATTCCTTTTTAAAGGATTTTACTATTGGTTAAACTTTCTCCACACACACACACACACACACACACACACACACACACACACACACACACAC
>CABHPP010138732.1:0-78883 GCA_902168425.1 Peromyscus attwateri | reverse complement strand
GTCTCTGGCCACTGAATCTTCGTCATACTCTCCCAGCCATAATTTATGAGAAGTTTGACCCTTAAACCTGCAATAACTGGTCATTGCCATTTATCTTCATCAAACTATGTCCTTGAAATGACGACCCCTGGCCATTACTACCTCACATTTCTTGAGAATGCTATATTTTTCCAGTTCTGTCAGAGCTCAGTGTACCCTTCAACCGTTCAGATTTCCCACAAGGTCATTGTAGAGTGGCTCTGGGTCTGAGTTCCTCTAACAGCAAAGCATTCTTTGCCATCTTTTCTGTCACTTGTCAGAGTACAAATATGTATTCTAATACAGGAGTCCCTGGCTGCCTGTTGTTTCTGAACATTTAAAAAAATTCCACGTGCTTGAATTATCTAGCTCCAATGTAACTACAGATTTTCATTGAAAACAATTTAGAGCAACTGCCCTGTCAAACTGAAAATGTAAACTACTGTCTCTTTCTTTCATATCCATGGAGGTTTGGTTCCAGGACACCTCCCAGACCAAAAACCTGCACATGCTTAAATCCCTTATATGAAATGCCATATTTGGATTTAGCCTACGCATCCTCCTATATACCAGTTATCTCTAGATTCCTTGCAATACCTAATATATTGTAAATGTTAGGCAAATAGTTATTGTATAGTATTTGGGAGGGGGACATGAATCACATAACAAACATATGCTCAGTACACCATTCTCCAATGTTTTCGGACTATTGTGGATTGAATGCAGGAATACAGCGGGTTGCTGATATAGCTCAGTCATTATTTTGGCCTACATAGGTCAGTCATTACTTCTTGATTCTGTACTATGATGGTTTAAGAAGTTGAATCTTAGCCAGAGATGGGCAGTGAAGAAAAATTATGAGGAAGCATCAGGAATATTTTCTGGGAGTTGAAACTCAAGAGGGTCTCCTCTCCCATGTTAAGCTAGTCATGTAAGGAAGTGAACTAAAACTGAGAGAGCATGCCCAGGTGCTTCATGTCTGAATGACTTTGGCAGCAATGTTTCAAGAGGTTTATACAGGTAGTGCTAGAGCTGGATTTTAGAAGTCTAAGTTTCTAAAGACTAGTAGGCTTGACTGTGATTACTTCAGCTCAGTAGCAGCTATGGTTTTCTGAGGAAAGGCATAATGCCCCTGGTACAGTTCACACTATGTGTTTGGATGATGACATTTCCAGGTACATTGGGGACTAAACAGAGCCAAGAAGTACCACATTTTCTTTGTGGGTCTAACAGCCTGTGTTGGTTGCTTTTCTCACTGCTGTGACCAAACACTTGGCAAAACCAGCTTACAGGAGGAAAAGCAGCTTATTTGCACTCCTGGCTCGTGGGATTCAGTCTGTCGTGGTTGGAATGGCTTCCTGTGGCCAGAGCAGGAGGCCGCTTACCTATGTCTCTGAGGGTCTGGAAGCAGGGAACAGAGTTCTGGCTCTCAGTCCTCTTTCCCTTTTTAATCAGTCCAGTACCTTAGCTAGTAGGATGGCAGCAAGTACAGTCAAGGTTGTTCTTCCCTGCCCTCGGTTAATCCTCTGTGGCATAGCCCTCACGGACATGCCCAGAAGTGTCCTCAGGTGCCATAGATGCTCTTTGATCCAGTCTAGTTGGCAACTGAAGGTAACTATCACAGTCGATCTTTCTAGTACCATGCAATATGGTGGAGCTGGAAATCTACATAGGGCCAGTGGTTTGGGGTGTGGACTATTAGGATTTGGGGTCCAGGGGATAACCTTAAGCAAGTCTTTTTCCGATTCCTAGTTCCCCCTAGAGTTGGGAGACTGTGAATTAAAGGAATTGTGATAAAAATTATCACAAAGTCCTGAGTGGATCCCTAGTCACGTCACCTAGCATGTCTGGGAATAAGAGCTTCTCGGACTGTTCTCCCTGACGTTTCATTTTGATTGTGTGTAAAGAATGTAGCCTGTGGTGTAGCTGCAGTTCGTTTGTTTCCATACTGATGGGCCTCAGTTTTTCACTTCATGAAAGTCTTTTTTTTTTTTTTCCCACCAACACAAAACAAAAGCTGTGGGCAGGAATGTATTTTCTTACCTCTTGTGGGTTGGATGATGACACAGTTCTGATTTGTGGTGGCATGTGGAACACTGGTTGAAAGGAGAGTTGCTACAATAATAAGAAGGATGTCAGGGTGGAGTGTGGTGCTGCATAGCTCTAATCCAGTTACTAGGATTTCTGCATGCAAAAGTTCAAAATCCAAGGCTTGCCTAGGCTACATGGTGAGTTCAAGGCCGGGATTGGAAACTTAGTAAGGGCTTACTTATACACTAAGATTAAAAATGGCTGAGAATAGGACTCTGTGGGAAGACACATGCTTTGCATGCAGAGCAGAGGGCCTTAGTTCAACCCCCCAGTACAAGGTGAGATATTGGTGTCCATATCCTCACCTTAGTCACATGCACATCTATGTCAACAGAAGTCCTATTCCAACAGTGATTCCAACAGTTAAGTCTTCACTCTCGTGCTTGTGGGAAAGACAAAAGAAAACGCAGTAATAAGAAATTCAGTTTTGCCTCAGAAGTGTAAACCTGCTTGGCAGTGGAGACCTAGTGCTGAGCACTGGCACCACAGGACCCCTCAGAAGTGTGTTGCTGGGAGAAAAGGGGAAATGAAAACTTATTTTCTCTTCTCCCCACTGGATCTGAAGGGAGATATCTCACCTATATCCAGATACCCTCAATTGTCACACTTGTGTTACCATGGAAACAGCTCCGTTCTATCTGTAAAAAATGTTGAAAAGGGTGGAATGAAATAGGAAATGTACTGTGTTTTCTGGCTTCGTGAGTTCAGCAAGAAGCAAATATGCACAGAATTTAATATAAACACATTTGTAATGGGCATTTGTGACTTAACTAGTGCTTCTTAATCGTTAAACCCTGACTCCTTTTGTTCCCTACTAAAGCCTGGTGTATCATGAATCAGAACAGGGAGAACATGAAGAACATGAAAGGCTGTTGGGCTTCTGGGAAATGTTGCTGGTGATTATGAAGGGGATGGGTGACTGACTTTCTAGGCCTCTGAGACTACTCACACAGTATGCAATGAGTCTGTGAAAGAAATCTATTGGGTGAAGAAATAAATGTTTCAAAAAGGCAACTTTGAGGAGATCATTTCGGAAAGAGAAGGCTCGATGGTTAAGGGAGAAAAGGGGAAGCCTGGCGAATCTGAGCTCGAGGTTCTGAGGGAAACAGGACTTCAGTGTGATTCACTTCCCACAGCAGAGGGGCAGGCAGTGCTGTTGCACACCCAGCAGTTTCCCTCCATCCTTGCCGAGGAAGCTGGGGTGAGCCAGGATTGACCGTTAACAGCAGAGTTTTGGCCTCTGCCCATGGTTATCCAGAACTAGATACATGGCTCTGTTCTTCTCATCAGGATGGAAAGACCACCAGGCTGGGGGTGTCTGGGATTCGGATACAAGTAAGCAAACACCTCATTTGTGACACCACAGAGTGGTGTTTAGAAAGCAGCAAGTGTTTGAGGGCATTTTCATCCCGTAAACATTCACAGTGCAACAGTATTGTATTAATTGGGCATTTGCTCTAGTTTTCTGTGTTCTCGGGATACAACAGTAAACAGCTGACCTAAAGAGCTTTATTCTAGCGGGAGAGATAAGCATACTGTCAATTACATTTGAAATAGTTGTAATTAACCCAAATAAGAGAACATCAGATGAGAAAAACTATAAATAAACAATAAAATGTCATATAATAGATAAAGAATTAAAATTACAGAAATAGTTTCAGGGCCTGATAATATTATATATAATTTATATACAAATTCATTTAAGTCAAGAAAAAATGGAGAAAAGGGAGTGGGCTAGTCAAAGATTAAGTAGAGTTAATCCAGAGCCCTGATCTGTGGTGGGTAGCCAGTCCAGCTTTGACCTGGAAGTACCGCCCCCATTGAGGCTTCAGTTAATCCAGAGCCCTGATCTGAAGGAGGTGGCCCAGTACTGCTTGGATGAGTCCTAAGGAAGATGGAAACAAAGAAGAAAGCAGGATGCAGATCAAGGTAAGGGAAACAAATTTAATTGTTTTTTCCTTTATCAATAAGTAAAGCACACTAAAGCAACTTCTCCTTAAAATGTAGATTTACTCCAGATTGTGTGATTGAGGACAGCATACGGTATGTTTGCCTGCTCTGTCATGTTTCATGACTAATCCCAGGATTTCTAATGCAAAAGTGGTCAAAATTCAAGGCTTGCCTAGGCTACATGATGAGTTCAAGGCCAGGCTGGGAAACTTAATAAGGGCCTGTTTTTAAGCTAAGATGAAAAAGAGTTAATTTGGCTCAGTGGTAGGACATCAGCTTAGCATGCAGAGTAAAAAGACTTAGGTTCTGTGGTGGTTTGACTGAAAATGGCCTCCATAGGCTTTTAGGGAGTGGCACTATTAAGCTGTGTGGCCTTGTCAGACTAGGCATGGCCTTATTGAAGGAAGTGTGTCACTGGGGGTGGGCTTTCAGGTTTCAGATGTTCAAGCCAGGCCCAGTGTCTCTCTCCCTGCAGCCTGTGGATCCAGATGTAGAACTTCAGCTGCCTCTCCCAGCACCATGTCTGCCTGCTTGTCACCATGCTTCCTACTGTGACAATAATGGACTAAACCTCTGAACTGTAAGCCAGCCCCAATCAATTGCTTTCTTTTATAAGAGTTGCTGTGGTCATGGTGTCTCTTCACAGCAATGGAAACCCTACCTAAGACAGATTCAATCCCCAGTACAAGAATAAAATAAAATAAAATAAAAGATTTAGGTGAAATACTGGTGTCCATATCCTCATCTTAGTCACATGCACATCTATATGGATGGAAGCCCTATTCCAACAGTGATTCCAACAGTTAAGTCTTCACTCTCGTGCTTGTGGGAAAGACAAAAGAAAATGCGGTAAGAGGAAATTCAGTTTTGCCTCTGAAGTGTAAACCTGCTTGGCAGTGGAGACCTAGCGCTGAGCACTGGCACCACAGGACCCTTTGGCCTCAGAAGTGTGTTGCTGGGAGAAAAGGGGAAAAGCCTAGTTTTTCTTCTCCCCACTCAGCCTCTGTCCAGACGCCCTCAGCTGTCACATGTGCTGCTTTGAGAAGCTGTAGGGCTATGCAGGAATGGACTTGAAGCCCAGCTTCACCTCCAACACTGTGGAACGGGCTTGTACATCCTGGGTTTTACCCAGATCTTTAGTTCAGTGTAGGAATCACCATCTACCAATGCTCTCTAGAGAAAAGTCAGAGGCCAGAGTCTCAAAGCAAGATTGCAAACTGTATAGAGTAATAAAAGATGTATACAAAAAAGGACTGGGGATGTGGCTCATTCAGTAAAGTGCTCACATGAGGACAGAAGAGGACACAGAATGTGGACCATTTTGTAAAGTGTGCACTTGAGGGTCAGAGTTTGATCCCTGGAATCCTTGTAAAAGTACACGTATACTGGAATACATGTATGAACCCAGGGCTGAGGAGTCAGAAAGATGTGGATCCTGGAGCTCACTGGCCACATAGCTTATACTACTTAATAAATTCCAGTCCAGGGAATAATTCTACCTGTGGAAAAACAGTGGAGGAATGGTAAAATGTCTGAGGAACAACATTCAGGGTTCCCTGTGGTCTCTACACTGTGTGTGTGTGTGTGTGTGTGTGTGTGTGTGTGTGTGTGTGTGTGTACATGCATGTGAACTTGCAGACACATGCACCTACACACAAACATGTACATACATACAGAAAAAATATTTAGAAGGCAAAGAAGAGTGCAAGGCTGCATCTGAAATGAAGGCATTATTCAAAAAGGGTGATCTAACTGTGGGCGTCAGAAGTAGTGAACTCAAGGGCCTTGAATAGAAAGGACTCAAACTTTCACACAATAGAAGATGGAAGAATAGACTAGATGAAGACAGGCAGGAAAAAGTTTTGCTTGTAGTTATTGTTCCTGGGAGCTGTCCTGATGTGTATTATGTGAAAATGAAAAGAATTAGATTGAAAAGAAGCATTTCAATAGACTAGTAAATATAAAAATAATCTTTTTGCATAAATAATTTCATTTAAAATGTTTTCCTCAGAATGCCTTTTTGTACTTTGCTATAGAAAAATCTCTTCAACAACAAAATGAAACTGTGAGGAATAACAAGTTATAGATAAATGAAATGTTTTAGGAAAAAAAAACCCTCAGGTAATAGTAGATAAACTACAATAAAAACTTGTAATAAACATCACAGATTTGTTTCCCATTATGTATTTTCTGGTTAAATATGATTGTAATGATTTTTCTAATGTTATTTTCTATACCTATATTAGAATACTTAAAAATCTAAACTATAGTAGGAATATAAACACATCTTTTATTATTGGAGGTACAATTTACTGCTCACTTTTTAATGACCCTGGGGTGGTTTGAAAGAAAATCACCCTGCAAGGGGAGTGGCACTAATGGAGGTGTAGCCTTGTTGGAGTAGATGTGGTTCTGTTGGAGGAACTGACTCCCATAAGTTGACCTTTGACCTTCACACAAGCTTCATGGTAGTCCACCCTATAGTCAAAAATAAATAAATATAAAAAATTAGTGTGTCTTTTATTTTCAAAACCCACTGATTGACACTGCTACTTGTGTTGAGTCGTTCCAAACCTTGACATTTGCACCCATCTTGCGAGTAGCCTAGAAGTTGTTGTCCTATGCAGGATGGAGCGACCCGAGATGACACAGCAGACAGCTGCCTTGTGCTGGGCCTTCTGAAACTCACGAGGTGGAGGACTATGTAAGGATTAAGTCTGTAGGAAGAAATGTAGCTAGAGTTTTCCTGCCTGGCCCACAGTCAGGACAAATCTCTGTCACTCGCCAGTCCCATAGCCGCTCAGACCCAACCAAGTAAACACAGAGATTTATATTGCTTAAACTGTTTGGCCTAATGGCTCAGGCTTCTAGCTATCTAGTTCTTACATCTTAAATTAATCCATTTCTATAAATCTATACCTTGCCACGTGGCTCGTGGCTTACTGGCATCTTCACATGCTGCTTGTCATGGCAGCAGCTGACAGTGTCTCCCTCTGACTCAGCCTTCTACTTCCCAGAATTCTCCCTGTTAGTCCCGCCTATACTTCCTGCCTGGCCACTGGCCAATCAGTATTTTATTTATTGACCAATGAGAGCAATTTGACATACAGACCATCCCACAGCAAAGAAATACAAGAAGGAACTTTAGATGACCTGGCCACACTGTGATCAGGGCACAGGACTTAGAAACACGATGACCAGAGTTCAAGAGAACACATTCCATGCTTCAAGCTGAGGGTTCTGTAGTGAAGGGTACTGGAGGGAGAAGGGGTTCCACCAGGGCAGAATGGGTGAGGTGGCTGTTTGCCTTGGGTAGCTATTTATGAAACTGTAGGGTCTGTTGTGTCTTTTTGTAACCACATGGTGTCTGGGCTGGGGTCGCCACTTACTATCTGCAGTTCCCAAGTAGCTGACTTCCTGGAACATTGGGCTCCATGCAGGTCTTGGCTGTGTGCATGTGTGTGTCTTTGAATAGGTATATAAAATGGGTCTACAAAAACATTTACTGATAGTCATAAAAATTTATTTAAAAATTATTCTTTGGTATGCATATAATTTTAGCATTTATCAAGGATGAAAGTAAATTTGCATGCTAATGAGATGGATCGCTTATTTATTTTTACAGAGAATTAAAGCTTGGCTGAATGACATTGCAGGATGCAGACCATCTTTGCTGCTTTTCAGAGTTACTGATATTTTGATTTTATAATTGTCACTGTTGAGAATGCCAATTCAAATAAATGCATAGTACCAAGTAGCAGAAGTATATTTAGGGACATTTCTCAAATTGTTGGAAAATCTGTGTAATCCCAAGCCATAATTCATTGAATTATTTTTTATATTAGTCTCAAGTGAGCAATTCAAGCAGCAACTTTAAAAATAAAAAAATGAACAGAATTCAATATATAATAATTTGATACATACTGAGGAATAATGATAGGAAAATATTAAAAGTTTTTGTTTTCTCTAATTAAACAGTTGTGTTGCCATGAGACATAAGATGACATTATTCTTTAAAGAATCACACCAACTTCTGTTTCAATAAAATTAGTAAGGTTGTTTCTGATTACTTTTGTAAACCGACAGTAATAAACCGTTATCAAGGCAAATTTGAGTTTTAGAAACTCGTCATCAAGGATAAAAAGCAATAGGCTGATTTATAAAACTCTAAGCATGTCCTTGATAGTTTTGGTCCCTTTAACATTTCGTGAGCTTCCCCTTTCCATTGTCATTGCTTAGAAGGCAAGGATGTCTGAACTCCAGGACTTGGGCAAGTGGCTAAGGAAGTGTGTGTTTATCCTCACCTAGGAGTCTTTCCTCGGGCAGCCTGAGGGCTGGTAAAGGCAGAGGACAGCTTAGAGGGTCAGAGCTTGACTGCAAGGGGGCTCAGGCAGGAGGAGCCAGATGACAGCGGCCGGGGGACACCAAGGGTGCTGCCTCCTTGTGAGTCCACAGTGGCTGTCTGGTTGGGGCTTTGCCATGATGCTCATGAATTACACAATGATCTGCTTCTGTACAGAAGGTTTTAAAGGCACAGTTGAGCATGCAAAAATGGCATTTCTACCTACTCAGAACATGATGCTTCTGTGTGCCCATATGCCCAACTTATTTTCAAATGTATTTGGGAAAAAATAGAAAAAAGAGATTCTTGGTACTGAAGCCATGTGGTACAATGCACACAATCATTTTTATCTCTTTGTAGGCCCCTGTGAATTTTTTTAAATTGACTTCAGAGGACCCATGTTTGTAACACATGTATTCCTTGGCATAGAGAATGTCATGGTACATCTTTCCAAGCTCATGGGACAGCCTGGTATATTTGCTTTTATCAGCTTAGAACTGGAATCCAGAGGACTGGACACTTGAACCCTGTCTGGGGAAAGCCCTTTGGACTCTAATGCAAATAAATCTTTAGAGGACGACAACAACATAGAAAAATGTCAGCAATGTTGATTCTCCAAGCATCAGAGCAAAGCAGCGGTGGCTCACCTAGTTATAGAGGTATCTCTTTGTTCCAGAGAGCTTTCCTCATGGGGATGTCCAGTGCATGAGATGCCTCATCCAGGCCAGCCATATACTAAATGTTAGTGTCCGAGAGCTCCTATGACTTGTGACAAAGACTGAGTTATTCTGCTATAATGTGTTCTCACAACCTCCTATTGCATTCACATTAGAAATAAATGTCTTTCTAGTGTTATTTTGTCAGCACTAATTATATATTAAGGCCCAACCATTACTCAGGATCGAATTGCATCTAGCTGATGACAATGGCTTCTGGAGTCTTTGAATGTTCAAAGTCCTGCCCAGTGCCCCGAGGGGAGATAGTTTGTTGTTTCTGTGATAATGGACTACATTCTCACTTTCAGGTTCAATAATCAAGCATAGTACAGCAGCTGCAGGCAACAGCTGGGTCATGCAAAGTGGGACTTGGGCTGCCCCGTATCTCCCAGCTCGGCCTGGTGCTAGTCCTCTAGGAGGGTTTGAGTGTTTCCTGCAGCTAGTCCACAAATACAGAAAGAGGTGTCTTGCTTGACAGGCATTTACTGCTATTCCTATACAGCAATCATTTCCCAGCTGTCTTCTAGAGAAACCAAAAAGCAAAATGAAGCCTTCTGGTTGCACCTCCAGACAACATCTAGCTTGCCCAGAAAACAGGTGGAGTTTCATCTGTGAATATGGGCAATTCCATACTGGCATCCCTACAATGAAGGGGCCTGGGGACTTCCAAATGGGAACCTATGTCATATTGGCAAATTGGTCCCCAAAATAGCTTTATATTTAATTAGTTTGAAAATAGAAACTCCAGGCCATATAATTAATCGCCTAAATTTGGACAGTTTTGAGGGCAAACCATGGTGCTAGTAAAAGTAAGTCTATGACAACAGACCTTGGAACAGACTTGGGGAAGCTGCCCCCCTATGCATAGGTTTTAGTCATGGTTTCTAAGTAATGAGAAGCCTGCAGACTCAGGACATGGTTTTATGCCCCTTAACTGAGGTGCTCAACCTGTCTTCAGGCATGGCCCTGGGCTTAAGATTGGGGTGAACAGCCTCAACTCCAGTTCCTACTTTGTATTCTAAGTCTGAATGTCTCCTGTTTCTATACCCAGAGATTTTTCTTCTTTTAGCTTCCATTCATGACTTTAATTTTTATTTATTTATTTGTGTGTGTGTGTGTATGTGTGTGTGTGTGTGTGTGTGTGTGTGCGTGTGTGTGTGTGTGTGCGTGCGTGCGTGTGTGTGTGTGTGTGTGTGTGTGTGTGTGTGTATACATACATGCACTTGCCACAGTGATAGGAACAACTTAGGAGAGTCAGTTCTCTCTTTCTACTATGTGGTTTCTGAGAATTGAAAGGCTTGGCAGCAAGCCCCCTCTGAGCCATCTTGCCAGCCCTGATTTGATATAATTATATTTGGTATAGATAACAATTTTTGTGTGTGTGTGTGTTTGGAATGGGACCAATGGCTTTTCTTCACTAGTTTAGACTCCAGAATTGAGTAAAATAAAGTTTTAGCTTCTGACACCCAGGTCCCACAGTGCAATGTCTGATGCCTGTCGTGAACAGTGCCATCACAAAGGAAACCAGAGCCAGGATTCACATCTGGGCACCCGGAGGTTTGTCTGAGGACAGAGCAACAGCCTTGCTCTGAGATGTTTATATCCTGAGTCAGTCTAAGGCTTCAAATCTAAACTCGGGGAGGAGCTGGGGCTATTGTTTACCATGTCTGTTAGCTTTCTGTTACCATGCAAAATACCCAAGGCAGCCAGCTGAAAAGGAAGAAAATTCGGCTTTAGTTCACAGCCACTGTTAGCTGGCTGCGTTTCTTTCCTGCTGAGGGAGCAGAAGATGGTGGAGGACTCATGGTGGGACAGTGGTGCTCTCTGCATGGTGGGCAGGAAGCAGAGAGAAAGAGGGGGATGGATGGCTGTACACCTAGGACCTAACTTCCTTCCCTGAAGCTCCACCTCCTGAATGCTGGGATGTTCTCTGTGCTCTGAATGTGTTGCTCTGATTGGTTAATAAATAAAGTGCTGATTGGCCAGTAGCCAGGCAGGCAGTATAGGTGGGACAGAGGGAGAGGAGAAGTCTGTGAAGTGAAAGGCAGAGTGAGGAGACGCTGCCAGCCCCAGCAGCGATGAGGAGCAGGATGTAAAGTACCGGTAAGCCATGAGCCACGTGGCAAGGTATAGATTAATAGAAATGGGTTGATTTAAGATAGAAGAACTAGATAACAAGAAGCCTGCCACGGCCATACAGTTTATAAGTGATATAAGTCTCTGTGTGTTTACTTGGCTGCAGGACTGGCCAGTGAGAGAGATTTGTCCTGACCATGGGCCAGGCAGGACCAGGAAAACTTCAGCTACACCTGAAGTTTCTGTCCCCTTCCTGTAGGCCACAGACTGGAGAACAAGCCTCTAGTACATGGCCTCTGGAGTCCTTTAAGAGTCAGATCACAGCTGGGTGGTGGTGGTGCAGCACATGCCTTTAATTCCAGCACTAGGGAGGTGGGGCAGAGGAAGGTGGAGTTTGATGCCAGTCTGATCTACAGAGAGAGAAAGAGGAGAGAGAAAGAGGAGAGAGAGAGAGAGAGAGAGAGAGAGAGAGAGAGAGAGAGAGAGAGAGAGACAGACAGAGACAGACAGAGACATAGACAGGAGAGACAGAGAAGAGAGAGAGTAAGAAGAGAGAGAGAGGAGAGACAGAAGAGAGAGAGAGGAGAGTCAAATCACAACACTGGATATATTCACAGAGGTGTGCTGTTACTTTTTAGTAGAAGTGCGCATATCCTATTGAATCAACTCTGCCTTCCTGGAGAAGGGAACGTGTCAGGGTGCAGATGGTGTACTTGCCCCTGTGATGTCAGAGTTCCCACCAGCAAATCACTGTTACCGAACCCCGAGGCTCATGGTCTCATATTCTTAATATAGGACTTAGTACCCTGACCATGTCTTCTGAAAAGCACCTGCCTGTAGGCGCTCGCAGGGTTCCTGGTTTTTATTTGCTTACAGGTTCGGTTGGCTGGTTCCCTGAGGTTCAATGACAGTTCCCAGCACTCTGCACAGGCTACACTCTGACAGGGACTGATGAGGCCTCGGGGAGCAGGGATGCACGCAGACTCTCAATATTACTTTTTCTTTCTTTTCTTTTTGGCATTTAAAAATAGCAGATTACATTGTGGATAAACCCACTCTGGAAGGTTACTGTGGTTTCTATGCACCAGTCTGCCAGCTGTATAGAATGCCTGACTCTGGCATCCTAAAGGAAAAGTAGCTGCCAATGGTTTCAGATGTCAGGACTTGCACCCAAGGATCAAGGTCTTCTTGTTCTGCAGCCTTTAGTAGAACCAAGAAAATGAGCAGAAAGGCAAACCCAGGTAAGACGTCCGCATGCCCATGCCCTTCTCACATGTCCCCTCCCCATCTCATGTGACCACTGCCATCCTCACCATAAGTGCAGCACTACCCCATGAAAAGGCAAGCTAGGAAACAATGGACTGCCCAGTGGCAGAAAACCAAATATGCAGAATGTGATACTGTGTGTCTACATAAAGAGAATATCATCCAGCCAGTAAGAAGGAAATTCTCATATATGCTGTGATGTGAATGTTAATGGAATTCTTTCCCTGAGGAGAAGTAAGCAACATCTGTATCTTTCCTGTAAGGTACCAATGACAAACCACTGTACTATCTCAATAAAGTTCACTATGGGAACCAATAAAGTTATCAGGCTTAATTACGGAGCATGAGTGAGGGGCTGCTTACAGAACTGTGGGCTCCCAAAGCAGATGCACCAGAAAGTCTTTATCCTTTATGGCTTCCCCATAGCTGCATAGGGGCTGCCCCTCACCTCCATTAGCCTTTCGCAGCCTATATTCTAGCACCTCCCAAGATGCCAAGGCCATGTACAAGTAGAACAGAATTGCATACAAATGGCTGGGAAGAGTGTCTGGAATTCAGGTGACTGTCAGATGACCCTCCCTGACACCTTCATCTCTGAGGAAACATCAACAGGCCTGATGATGATGGTCTCTTACAAGCAGCCACAGCAAAGGGATGAAGATGGCAGTCGTTTGGATTGAAGGACAGCCATTTACAGCAATTGACAAACCTTGAACATGTTGTACAAAGTAAAATTAGCCAATCACAGATGCAGAGGTGCTGCTCGAGTCTATGGAAACCTACAGTAGGAGAGAAAGGAAAGGATGGGCATAAGATTCTACCTGGAGCAGTGAGGGATTCTGGGAATGGTGGTGATGGGAACTGTGAATATGCTCACACAAGCGAGCGTGCACATTTAGGTTCAGAATTTATAGTACAGATATTTACCCTGATCACTGAGGAAGAAAAGACAGGAGGACGGCCGTTCTGGGAAAATGACAGAGATGTACCTTTCCTTATGTCTGTGATTAAACAGCCTAAAACTCTGGTGGCGATCCATGAAACAAACTTTAGACTCTGAAAGCTAGAGACTAGGCAAGTCTAAGACTGACACAGTGGGGAGTTACCTGAGGTTGAGTTTCCCTTAGATCCTAGGCTGGGGCCTAGAGACTTTGGCAGCCTAAATGCACAAACCATTCTGGGAAAGAAGGAACGGAGGGAAGGAGAGGGGAGAAAGGGAAGGAGGGAGGGAGGGAGGACAGAGAGAGGGAGGAAGGAAAAAAGAGAAGGGAAGGAAAGAGTAATGGAAGGATGACAGGAGAGAAGATTATAACAGACAGATCAATAGAACACGCAGGCAGGCAGGCCCAAGTAAAGTGGGAGACACTGAAGGGGCAGGGTTCAGACGTGATGGGGGAGGGGGCATCTGAAACCACAGCAGGGTGACTCAGAGGTTTCTATGCCAGAGCCTACAAATGTTGGAGTTTCAAACCTGCTTGCATGGACTCAAAGGTATCCAACAACTCCATCAAAAGGCCCAGATGCAAAACCTTTGCTTGGTTTAGATGTTACTCATTCATTCATCCCTAACCTCCGCAGACACTTGTCAAACGGTGACTTGGTTCTGGATTTAATGGTGTCATCCTAGGTCATGTGGCTCATAGCCATGCCAGGAAACTTCCTAGTGTGCACAGGTCACTGTTTGCAATCTCTGACAACTGGCACTGTTGCTCTTCCAACACTTCAACAAAAACATGGATTTCTAAAGTTTTAATCATCATCCCTGATAAAGACGACTTAACCTTTGATTCTGTGAAAACAAATTTAACACAAAGAAGAGCTCAAGTGTTAAGTCTCCGCTTCTTCATGTGTGGTGGGGCAGGGAGAGTGCCAGGGTTGGTGGGGGCCATGTCACTGTCTAGCTTTGCAGCTTTAGACCAAAAACATCTCAAGTTTTATAATGATGATTGTTATCTAGTGATTAAAAGGGTCAAATTAACTGCATAGTTAATGACAAAGTCAGAAATCTTGAAAAGTATCTGTAGAACATTCCAGAAAAACCTAGTCTGCTTTCTTATAGACACCTAGGCAGAAGTTAGCTGACCAAAGCACTGTGCTCCCTGTTGAGTGTTCAGTACCAATACTCAAGTACTCTGTGAGCTTTTGAGGCTGTAGAATGGCTTATCTTTGCATCTCTGTGGCAGAGGTTAGTACCACCTGGCCATGGGTTCCAACCCTCTCTCATTGCTCAGGCAGGGCTGATGAGTGACGTTCTCCACTGAGCACAGTGAAAAGCAACCACATCATCTCCCGTTTGCAGGTCTTCCGGACAGGCTCTCGGTGGTATCATGGCTTTGTCTAGTTTAAGCTGTGGAAGTAGATTTTAAACTTGTCTGCCTTGCAAACCAAAAACCAGGCTGGGGGGTGAGTGGTTATATTACTTTGAGCCATACTAATTTAAGTAATGTAAGAAGTTTAACTGTCAACACTTACTCCATATTTTACCTTCAGAGATCCACTCAGTAGGAAATGAAAGAATCTGGGTCTGCCACTCATACCCTTCATGACAGTTTTACCCCTCCCTTAGTTAAGGTATTGGAGGGGCTTTAAATCTTCTAAACTGAAGATTCACTTTATAGTAGTGTAAGAAAAATATATACATTACTTTTTTAGAGGTCTGGATATTTAGTTTTTTGTTATTTATTTATTTTTAAGACTCTAGGGTCTGGGAAGAGGGCTCAGTTGGTGAAGGGCCTGCCATACAAGCATTAGAACCCGAGTTCAACCCCCCAGAACCTATGGAAATAAATCAGGTATAGTGGCTTACACTGGTCATTCCAGTGCTGCTGGTGGGGAGACAGGAAGATCCCTGGGGCTTGCTGGCTAGATAGTCTACCTGGATTACTGCGCTTCAACTTTAATGAGAGAGCCTGTTTCAAAACACAAGGTAGAAGGTAATTGAAGCAGACAACGGACAGACAGATAGACAGACAGACAGACACACACACACACACACACACACACACACACACACACACACACACACCCAGTCTCTACTTGAAAATCAGATAGGAGAGTTTTCTTAAATAACACAACACTCTCAGGTGATAGTTAGAAATATGTTAACAGGGTATCCTAAGTCAGAGTTCATGAAGTTTGTCATTTATTCCACAGACTTTATTCTTAGATGTTTGCTCTTGCTTATTTGCATGAATTATTCATCTCATGTCTAGAATGTAATATATGTCACAGAGCTACAGATTACATGATCCATCTTAAGTTCTATGCATTGCCATCTAAAGAGGTGATCAGTCTCAGCCATTAGTTTTATTTATTAATCCCAGCTCAAGAAGGAGAGTCTCGCCACATCTTATATTATGCTGAAACTGTAGATATGGTTTGTCCAGAATGTTGGAGGCAGTGCAGCCAAAGGGAAACCAATTTCAGTGAATTAATAAATTCTGTCAATCCTGCATGTCAGGATGATGGAGGTGGGTGAGATTAATGTGTGGCCTCTGCTAGGCAAGAACCAGAGCACGCTAGCCAGTAGGTAAAAACAGAATTCAACAGTCGGTTCCAAACTCACTCTGAATCAGCGAAGTCAACTTTGAAAAACAATTTTTTAATGAGTTGTCAAATATACAGAATGTACCAGAATCCTCTTACTTTATTTTTCTTTTGTAATATTTGTGTATGTGTGTGCATGTGTGTATGAAGGCCCGAAGACAACCCTGGCGGTTATTCCTCAGGAGCTGCTCAGTCTGTTTCTTAAGACAAGGCCTCTCACTAGCCTAGGGCGTACTAAGTAGGCTAGGCTGAGAGAGTTCCATCTGTCTCCACCCTCACCCCACCCCCGCCTCGGCTAGGATTAGAAGCACATGTCCAGCATTTTTTATGTGCATTCTGAGGATTGAACTCAGGTACTGGTGCTTCCAAGGCAAGCACTTCATCAGCTGAGCCGCCCCTAGCTACATAATACTGGTTTCTATCACAAGATCCTTGGGCAAATGGATTCGAATGTTCAATTGGTTTAGTCCTTAAATCCAGGGACAGGCTGATCTGAAAAACTGATGGTGAGAATTCTTTCTGGGTTGTTTTTTGTGTGCCTGGCTTTCCTTTGAAAATGCACAGAGTAAAGAGTAAAGTAAGAGTTGGATACTATAGCTGTGCTTCTGGGCTCAGGGAAGAGGTGAGATTATCACATAAAACAAGTGGATTTAAAAACTTCAGGTCACAGCTATTCAATCTTTTTTTTGCTCTACTCCATATTAAGATGTATATATCACTCATATTCTTCTTTTAAAGATTTATGTATTTTTACTTTATATGTCTGTGTGTTTTGCCTGGATGTATGTGTGTATATACCACGTGTGTGCCCAGTGCTGGCAGAGCCAGAAGAGAGTGTTGGATCCTTTGACACTTGAGTAGCAGGGAGCTGTGAGCCATCATGTGGGAGCCGGGAACAGGATGTTGGTCCTTTGGGAGAGTAGCCTGTGCTCTGAACCATTGAGCCATCTCTCCAGCCCTCAAATTCTTAAAACAGGCTTTACTTTTAAGCTTTCTGAACAGCTAAATAGTTGTATGAACTCACATGTTTTGTGGGCGCTCAGGTCCCAGGCCAGTAAATAATGTTGCAGATTGAGAGAGGGCAGTGTACTGAGGTCACAGTGATCAGCTGTTCAAGCTGTCCCTGCCATCTTCCCATCACTGTCATTAAACGCCATACCCTTCCGGTGATGTCCTGCTAAAGACTGCTGCTTTCCATCTTCCCTTACAACTAGGCAAGGCAGCACGGAGAGGCTGCAGGAGGGAAAGCTGGACTGTGTGGGCTGTGTGCCACCATTTCTGACCCTTACCCCGATCCCTGTAAAGAGTCACAGTTGTCTTTCCCGCTGGCAATCTCAGCCACTCACCCAGGAGAGAGGCTGCCCTTTGCTGTGTGCACCCATAAACACAGTCTCTTCTGCTGAATGGCCAATCTCTCTCTCTCTCTCTCTCTCTCTCTCTCTCTCTCTCTCTCTCTCTGCCACCTGTCCCTTTTACCCTGTCTCAAAATTCTAACATACGATACTGAAACCCAGGAAGGAAATCTGAGGTTCACAAATGACCCAAGTCCTCTTCCACATGGACAGAACTCCATTACCCTTATCCATGGGGCTGGCAGGGTCACCCATCTGTCTCAGACAGCCATTTTTTCCACTCTGTCTCCATCCTTCTCTCTGCTCACTTTTCTCTGTCTCTCTCTGACACGGTGTGAGCTTCTGACAGGAGACCATACTCAGACAAAACCATGCAGGCAACACAGCCAAATGTCTGAGCAAGGTAACCCACGGCCCTAACTCAGAGGCTCATGTGAGCCCCCTCCATCTTGTCTCCAGACTCACTTGGTCAAAGGTTCCAGGGGCTTTTCACCTACCGAGGGATACTCTGTCATACAATTCACGGGTTTGGAAAGTTATCCAGGATATTCAATGGTGTTTTTCTTGGAAACCTTGCTAGACAATCCTATGAAAATGATGCTGTATGATTCTGTTTCTCTTTTAAATTATCAGTTAGGTGGTGACTCTAACTGACTTACTTTACAAAGCTTCCAGGTGCTTTTCTTATGCAGGAGTCTGATGTAACAAAGAGCTAATTAGTTACCATATCATTCTACAGAACATGGTCCAGCCAGTTGTACAATTGCATTTAACCTTAGGTTAACTTTATATTTAACCTTCTATTGACTTATGGTAATCTAGATGTAAAATAATGTCCTTGTTAACTTTAATGTTCCCTACTAGGTTATACCTCCCGGCTTTTGCTCTGGATGTTTGCCGTCTGATACGTTTTCTCGTGGCCCTTGGATGGACTTTCTGGTGAGGCACTCTAACTGCTGCCCTTCTGCATTTCTACTTCTTCAGCTTGAAGAACTTTTAAAGAGATTGGTGTCCCCTCTCTGCCAATAAAAACCCTAAAAGCAGTTCCCGTGACCTCTAAAAGTGGTAATAACAGGCCATGGGCCATCCAACTCTTTCCTCTTTTTGCCACTCTGACTCAAAACTAAAACAGCTGACCTGGAGCCTTCTTTGCGTCAGTTAGCTTTTCTGTCTCACCAGCTTTCAATATACCTTAGAAAAATGTCAGATCAGCTTAACAATCTTCAAGATCAACTTGATTCTTTGTCTACCACTGCATCCCAAGGCTAGATCTGACTACTACTGGGATTTGAATTCTCCTCCACAAAGGGTGCTGCTTCCACCCCAACAAGTCCTAACTGGTTTGAGATGGCTCCTCAGAGCCAGGGACCAGACAAAACTTCAGCCCCAAGCCTTCTCCTCTGTGTGAGCTTCTCTTCCCTCCTATCCGGCTCCTCTCCTCTGTCACTTCATTCTTCTTAGTGTCCCCATACTTGTGTTTTTACCCTGTCTTTTAAATGGTTACTCACTGAACCCCTATGTCTTACTTAGGGTTTTATTGCTGTGAAGAGACACCACGACCATGGCAACTCTTAGAAAACATTTAACTGGGGCTGGCTTACAGTTTCAGAGGTTTCGTCCATTATCATCATGGCAGGAAGCATGGTGGCATGCAGGCAGACACGGTGCTGGAGAAGGAGCTGAGAGATCTACACCTTGATCTGCAGGCAGCAGGAGACAGTACCACACTGGGCATAGCTTGAGCATAGGAGACCTCAAAGCCTCCCCCACAGTGACACATTCCTCCAACAAGGCCACACCTCCTAACAGTGCCACTCCTGATGGGCCAAGCATTCAAACACATGAGTCTATGGGGGCCAATACCTATTCAAACCACCACACCACGTGTCCCCAAAAATGTCCCACATGGGCTCTCCCAGTGACTCTCACCCTACAACAGATGCGTTTGTTCCTCATACATCTGCAAAGACCTCGTAGAAACTCTGGCTGCAAGGAGCCTTCAACCCTTAACCCAGGTACCATTCTTCTCATTAGTCTTCTAGTTTCTCGTTTCCTGCCTTCTTTGCTCTGCAGCTCCCTGTGGCTTCTGCCAGCTCACTTTGGGGCAGCGCTCCTGGCAGTGGGACCAGTCCCCGTCACCCTGAATTAACGCTGCCCATTTCCTCTCACGGTTCACTCTGTCTCTCCCTCTTCTACCACCCACCCTCTCTTCGCCTCCCCAGAGATCTCTCAGTTTTACTCTGGCCAACTCATCTGCTTACAGCCTTCAAACTTATTTTTCAGAAGTCTCTCCAAGAATGCAGGATGGCAATTGCATGCTGATCAAGTTAAAACTCTTCTCCTGCTAATTGACCAGAGGAGCCCCCTCCCCACCCTTCAGCAGACCCAGAACTCCCCTCTGACGACAATTCTCCTCAGCATAAAGTAGCTAAGAAAGAATGTACATCCCCATTTTACATACTTCTCTTAGGTTTGGAATGGCATCGTGCTGCTAAAAGGTAGACTTCCCATCTTTTCTTACAGCCAGGCAAGCTGGGCAAGGAGAGGCTACAGGAAGGGAATGTGGGATACAAGCTGTGTACAACATGGGCTGTGCACTATAAACTGTCTGTCAAAGCCATCTTTTTCCTCTAGCAGCAACCGTGTGTGTAGGAGAGAGGCTGCCTTTCTGAGTATGCAAACAAGCATGGTCCTGTCTGCTGAAAGGTCAAGTCCAGTCTCTCTCTTCTCCTGTCCCTTTTAAGCTGCCTCAGAAATCTACCCTTCCACAAGAGTCCCTTTGACAGCTGGAAATCCACATCTATCCTTGAAATTATCTTCGTGTCTGTCTCTCCCAAAGGAAAGGAAGCTCCATGAGGTCAGGGGTCAGGCCTGCTTTACTGCATCATTTGGCCTCTAGCTGTCAGCCCAGGATTTGGACCTCTGTCAATATTTGGTGAATGTTTAGCTGAAAAGCAAGGATGTTCCTGAATTTGGCGAGGAAAGGAATGGAAACACCCAGGAATTAGCGTTCTTGAGACTTAAAGACAAGTATTTTAAGCCAAAGGCTGACTATGTAAATGGGTAGCAGCCTTCTCTTTGAGAGCAGGCTGAACTGAAAATTACTATGAAAGATGCTGTGAATGGCTGATTCACTGTTATTGAACAGATAAACCTACAGCTGACTTTTGTATGGACACCAGCTTCTTTCTTTCCATTGGAGGATAGAAAACGGAGAGAACGGAGTGGACTTGACTGAAAGTTACTTCGTTCTTACTTCTCCCACTGTTGAAACCACCCACAGAACTCCCAAGCCGTGTTATTTTGCTGTTAATGTTTTTTACTTGTTAAAATTATTCATTCAGTGTGATATAGTATATAAACACAACCTTCTCGTCCACATACTGTTACTTGTACATATGTTTTCAGGGATGAACATTCGATAACCAGTTGGCATGCTCTTCCCTAGAGAAGGCTCTTTCTCCTGCTCTCAGCATTTCTTAGTTGCCGGCAGCTCTTTGTTCACTTTCCTAAGCCAGCGTAATTCCTAACTACAGTCTGGATGTTATCCTTATACCACGATAAACATGGCTCTCAACCCACACAAAACTTCTCTTTGCAACAGACAAAGACAATCACAGAAAACAACAAACGACCAAAAGCAGAGTTTCAGATCCAGTCCCAGCTGATGTACCTACAACACAAGCCATGCATCTTCACACCTAAGGCTCAGAGAGCATTGCAGAAGAGAACCCAGGAAGATTGTGAGAGCCTGCGGAATAGGGAATGTTCTGGGAGGGGGTGTCTCCTGGAAATGTCAGAGGCTAGACCCATGAGGTCTCACCAACATGGCTCCCTAAATAAGTCCTGAACAAAGGGAACACCAACAGACCTGTCAACACGGAAGCAGGGAAACTTGGGAGGCAATTAAGGTGGGCTTGCCTTAAACCACTCCAGAGAGATGGGCAAAGTAATAGTTGCCTTAATGAGATCCTGGACTTTTCCTTCACAGAAGTCCCGCCCCATTGCATAGTCCCTACAAGCCACCACGAGGTCATTACAGGGTTTGTTGGATCTGCCCACCTTTCTTATTTGGAAAGATGCAACTTTTCTTTTTCTTGTTTTTGTCTCTTGTCTCTTTCTTTAGTATTCTTTTCCTGATACTTTGAATTTCCTCTCTTCTCTGAAGCTGTCTCCTTACCGCATTGCTACCTACTCCAAAGTGGCTAAACTCCTTGCCAATTTAACTCAAAAAGTTAAAAACAAAAACAAGCATGGCCTTTTCCCCCCTTCTCCCCTCCATTCTCCTCTTCTGGGGAGTTGTTGAGATTTAAAACTTCCTTGCCCTGGGGTATATTCCTTTTAAACACTGACAAAATTGTCTTTTTAAACATTCTTTTATTAATGAGACTAAGAACTCATGTGCGTGTGTGTGTGTGTGTAATTTCCCTGGTATCATATGGCTCCTAGTAAGGGATTCCCCCAAATCTCCCGTCACGAGGGTTGGCGGTAAGCCTTTACTAGCCAAGCATCTCCCATGCCATGTTTTATTGCTTTAACTCACTAGCATGGATCAACCACTTGGAAATTAGGAAATAGGATTTCCTTTTGTTCTGTGGCCTCACCCTTGTGGATTTAGTTCCTCTCTTTCATTCAGGATGGTGTCATTTATGGGCTTCCTCTTCAGCACTGAAAAGGAAATTCAAGATTTAATTCTTTCTCTGCCCAAGGCTTGACTCAGTGACAAAACTATTGTTTTAAAGATAAATATCGAGTGGAGAAGTAAAAATTGGAATCTGAGAGAGATAAACTCTTTGTAGTTCATTTTCATCCAGTTTTCTTGGGCAAATATTTGTTGCAACTCTGGTGCAGAGGACATTGTGCTTGGTCTTAGGAAATAAAACAGGCGCAGAAGCAAAGTTGTAGATAGCAATGTGAGACAGACAGGCTGGTGTTAAGATAGAAATATGAAGGAAGTCTGTGTAGGAGGAAGATGAAGGCAGAAATTAATTCCAATGTAGGGATTTTGGAAGATGTTGAGAAGGTTTTAGACCTTAAAAAATAAATTTTTAACCATAGTATAGGCATAATATTCTGTCCTTTCAGCCAGCTCCCAAATAATCACACAGAGACTTATTAATTATAAATGATTGGCCAATAGCTTAGGCTTGTTACTAGCTCTTACAACTTAAATTAACCCATATTTCTTATCTATGTTCTACCATGTGGCAGTACCTTTAACATGGCATGTTCATTCTGCTTCTCCCTGAGTCTCCTGATGAATTCACCCTTCTTCATCCCAGTGCTCTCTCTCTGTCTGCAAGTCCCACGTAACCTCTTCCTGCCTAGCTATTGGCCATTTAGCTCTTTATTAAGCCAATGAGAGCAACATATCTTCACAGTGTACAAAAAGATTATTCCACAACACAATGGGGCAGATTTTAGTGAACTTGAAGAGGAAGAAGAAATGAGGGAAGCCTGGACAGTAAGGTGGGGACACAGAGAATGCTGTAGAAGTACTGAATAATACCCAGTACTCAGAAGTACTCACGTAAACAGACAACATGATCACTCCATGGTATGGCTGAGTGGAAGGTTTTTTATTGTAGATATGAGAGAGAGGACATCCAGAGGCATCTGGAAGAGTCCAGAGCAGAGAGAAAGCAATAGACTGTACTTGGGCATGAGAGAAGCAGGAGCAGTGCAGAGAGATGGTGGGGAGTGGTGGAGACCAAGAAAGAGGGAGGGAGGGAGAGAGGGAAGGAGAGAGACAGAGAGACCGAGAGACAGAAAGAGAGAGAGAATATTGAAAGAGCAGGGTTATTAGGAGAACAAGAAGCTGGGGGAAGAGAAACCTGTGAACTGGAGGGAGTTTAGAGTAGAGGAGGAGGTGAGAAGAGCTGGGATGCTAGCATGGACTCTGAAGTGTGTAACTGCTTCAGCAGTTGGGATTCGGAAGCCTACTTGGGTTTGAGTCAAGTCTGTAATTCTCTTGTCTAGTGGATACCCAGGAGCCAGCAAAGCAGCTCAGGAAACTCCTTCCAATGGACTAGAGGAGTAATACTGTGGTGGAACACTTGCTAATATGCTGGAAGATCTCTAGTTCAATCCCAAGTGCTGCCTCCATAGAGGTGGGACTCCCTGAAAACACCACTTACTTGCTTCATAAAGGAACAGCAATTACTCCATGTGGATGTGGAAGACAGAGATGCTGCAGCTTCAGTGGGGACAGGAAGCCCAGAACACTAGTTGACTCATAGGCATGAGAGACACTTTAGGGTCTAAATTTTGGCTAAGTAAGGAAGTTTTTTGGAGCCTTTAAACTAAAGCTCATTTGGTGGAGTACTTGCCTACAACCTTTGAGGCCCAGAGTCCAATCTCAAGCACCATATAAATTGAGTGTGGTGGCACATGCCTTTGCTGCCAACAGGATATACAGTCAGTTCAAAGCCAGCCTGGGCAACATATAGAAATAAAATATAATAAAAAGAAAGTGATTAAAATGCTCCTGAGATTGAAAGAAAGGGCGGGGTCTCTCCTTCTAAGCTGGCATTTGGACAGAGAAGAACACACGGATTTAACAACAACAAAAAGTGCAGCTGTATTTTAAAAATGAGCAATAAAGATGGCAATGACTAACGGTAGAATGATGTAGTGAGGAGATAAGGAAGAGTAACAGGTGTTGGTAGGAGCTGCACGGAATGTGTTGCAGAGAGACGAGATGGGAAACACGAGAGGAAGGAGATAAGTGACAGGAGGGCACTTGAGAAGCATCAGTAAACAACCAATGAGAGTCCAGGAGGAAGGGAAGAGTCTGGGGAGAAATGCTGTCCCAAGGAATCGCAATATCGTTAAAAAGAAATCTTAAAATTGAAAAGGCATACAGAACCCCAAGCAACATAAACACCTCTGTGTCTAGGAACTTTATATTAACTCACATCATCAAAGATAATAGGGAAAACTATAAAACTGTAGATGGTAAGATTAGGTGTAAAGTTAGCCTCCTACTTGACTTCCCATGCATGCTTCTGACTGTGGGGTTCAGAAGGCAATACAGTATCTTCTAAATGTGGAGGAAAATGAATTGCATGTTTTCTTCATTATTATTCAAAACAGGCATGTATTTTTCCCACTCTCATAAGAAAGATTACTATCCACTGGCTTTTCCAGCCACGGCTACTACTAAGGGGACCATTTCAATGAAAAGAAACAAACTTCTTCCAGAACAAAAGAATAGGAAGCCACACGCTGCATATAGAAAATTGATTCATGCCTGTGCAAATGGGCAGACCTGTGGGTGAAAGATACACTATTCAATAAATAGTGCCAGGCATTTCAATACCCTCCAGGGAAAAACAAAATGAAATTCACTCTCCACATAAAGACAAATTCTCAGTGGAATAATTTGAAAGGTAGAATTACCAGAGATGAACATATAGGTAGATTTCTTTATGACCTGAGGGTAAGGAAGAACTTATTAGGCCATAAAGAAAAAGCTTGATAATTTGATGATGTTCAAAGTGAAAAAGTAAGAAGTATAGAGAGGAGGAGAAGAAAGGAGAGGAGGGGGAAAGTGTCATGGGAAAAAGAAAAAGAGGTTGGTGTACAGGACAAGTTTTGGAAGAGAATAAGAGAATACCCAAACAGGTAGAAATGTTAGGAAGCAGAGAAATCAATTTAACAATTAGAATAAAGAGTTAAATCACAAGGGAAGAGCAGATCAAAGGCAGTATCAAAGGGTAGGGGTGATGTCACATGAAAAGCTGGAGATGACTGTGAGGGATGATAAACCTCAGGGTGTTTCCAGACAGTTTGACCTGGTAGGGAACACCCACCCTGAATGTGGGACTCAGCACCCATGGGCCCAGGTCTGGACAGAGTAAAGGGGAAAAGGAAAAAGCTGGCTGAGTGCAATCATTTATCTTCCTACCTCCTGACTGAGGGTGTAGTGTGGCCAGCTGCCTCGTGAGCTCGCTGCCATGCTTTCCGGACGTGGTGAACACTGTCTTCAAATGGTTTGTGAGCCAAAATAAATTTTTTTTTTAAAGATAGGCCTCATCATGTAGCCCTTGGCTGTCCTGGAAATCCCTGTGTAGACCAACCAGACTGGCCTTGAATTCTCAGAGATCTGCCTGCCTCTGCCTCTGCCTCTGCCTCTGCCTCTGCCTCTGCCTCTGCCTCTGCGCTGGGATTAAAGGTGTGTGCCACTATGCCTGGATTCCTTAGGTTGTTTTTTTTCAGATATTTTATCACAGCATGAGGAAAGCAATACACAGTGTTGATGCACATCAGTGAATAAATATTCACAGCAGTCACCAGGCCAGGGCATTACTCACAGTGTATTTATACAGTGGGATGTTACTTGGTGATGATGGCCATGAACCTTATGCATGTATATAGTTACTCTGTACATATAGTCCTGAGTAAAGTAAGTTACAGGAGAATTTATGAATTTATAGTCTATGACACCATGTACATGAAGTTAAAAAATCAAAATAACATTCCGCATGGTTCTAGGAGACATCCCTCTTAAAATCTGTGTGTTACAAACTCAAAAGGACAGGTGTGAAATCAGGAAGGCTTCCTGGGGCTCAGCTGAGTTGTATATGCACATAGAATATGAAGTCTGGAGGCGGGTCCATGATCCTTGCTTTATTTCTTACATCTTAATTCCACAGTGGGTTCTTGAATGGTCAGAAATGTGGCAATGAAGTTGATACATGGGTACCATTTCTCTCCAGTTTTACTGGAAAGAGAAGAAAAAGAGATTACCTTCAATTCTTGATTCCAAATGCTCTGGAAAAATTCAAACACCTGTGCAAATGTTTAGACAAACTCACACCTGCAGCCAGACTGAGACGTCACTATGCTCAGCCTGTGAAAGCAACTTCTCCTGCTTGGATCCCACCAGGTACAGGGACGAAAGCAGAACCCAGCTTGGAGCTGAGCAGAACGGGATCAAGATGAGACAAAAACACCCAAAAGATTTTTTTTATATTTATTCTTTTATCTCTTTTGAAAGAACCAATCACATACATAGAGAGAAACTCAAAGTAGGGGTCAGGAAGATGGCCCAGTGAGTAAGACACTTGTCACCAAGCCTGACCAGATGAGCTTGATGGTCCCCAGGACTGACATTGAGGAAACAGAAAATCAATTCCCACAAGTTGTCCTCTGACCACCACAAAAGTGATGGTATATGTTCTCTCCTTTTCTCTCTCCCCACATATCTCCTCCTTCTCACACACAAATAAATAAATGAATGAATAAATAAATGTAAAAAACTATTAAAGTTGAAAATACTGAGAGTCAGGTAAACATATTTATAAGGAATATTCAACCATTAAAGCTGATATTTAATGACATGGTAATCTCTTAAATTCCATCATAGATCAATTGTAGATGCTGTGGTCAAATCTTGAGTTCTACACTCCATGACACACACATACCCCATCACATACACACACACACACACACACACACACACACACACACACACACACACACCACATGATATCTTTTATGATCTCTGCTTATCATAAAACCTTCAAAGTGGAAGTGCTCACAAATGCTCCTTTCTCTTTAATGATGTGGTATAGATATTTTTAAATGTGCTCAGAAGTTATGTGCTTTAACTGTCTCCCCTTTAAAATTAAATCAGTCATTTTCTGACTAAGGTACAGTGTGTTCTGTACCAAAGGGAAAAACCCTGCTTGGAACCAAGGTGTTGTTGAATGGTTCTGCCAGAGACCTTTATTTCAAAGGCAAGATTTAATTTCACTGGAGATGGGAATGCGAAAGTGTTTTACTAGCAATTAGCTTTTAAAATAGTAGTGACTTCATTTTCTACATTTATGCTCAGAAACTGGATGTAGGATTTATGAGATTCCTTTTCTAACTTAGGTAAAATTGTTAAGAACACTTGTTCAGGCTAAGAAAAACAAATATGCCAAGTGTGACTTTTCCCTGGGACTCACCTGTGTCCTCTGTCACAGTTCTGAGAGGACAGTAAAATCAGATAATACATGAAGTCTAAGTTTGCTGAGTGGAGGCCATTACAGGCTGGGCCACCCTGGTCTTCCTTTGTCTTCATCTCCTCCACAATTTTCATTGAATTAGTAACCATAATGACAAAGACACTCACGAAATATTCACCCAACAGTTCTCATTTATAGATGGTAAAACAGACCTTCAGAGGTTGTCTTGCCCAGGGATGACAGTTACTACATGATCAGTTAAGTGATCAGAGACAAGATTGCAAGATTGGAGCCCAGGAAATCTGATTTCCAAGCCACTCACCCAACCACATTATCACCCTTGTGGGTTTTTTTTTTTTTTTGATATAAGTACTACTTTTAATTTTCTTCATGTAATTTTTAGGTTCACATGACTTCTTTTTTTATTTAATTTTTTTTCATTTTATATATCATCCACAGTTCCCCCTCCCTCCCCTTCTCCCAACCCCCGCCCCCCACTTCCCCTACCCAACCCTCCATCCACTCCTCATAGGGGGAAGTCCTCCTTGGGGAGTCAACACATGCTGGCATACCAAGTTGGGGCAGGACCAAGCCCCTCCCCTATGCATCAGGGCTGAGCAAGGCATCCCTTTGTAGCTGAAAAGTTTCTCTTCGGGTTCTGTCAAGCCCCCCGGAGTCCCGAAGCCCACTTATAAAATAATCATTCAGAAGCTTATATTAATTAAAACTGCTTGGCCATTAGCTTAGGCTAACTACTGACTAGCTCTTATACTAGGGAATGGGCTTTAAAAAGCCAGTTCATGTACCTGAGATAAGTCCTGGTCCCATTGCCCTTAAACAGACCAAGCCACACAGCTGTCACCCACATTTGGAGTTCGGTCCCATGCAGGTTCCCCAGCTGTCAGTCCAGAGTCCAAGAACTCCCACTAGCTCGGGTCAGCTGTCTCTGTGATTTTCCCCATCATGATCTTGACCCCCCCCTTGCTTATATAATCCCTCCTCCCTCTCTTCAACTGAACTCCAGGAGTTCGGCCCAGTGCTTGACTGTGGATCTCTGCCTCTGCTTCCATCAGTCACTGGATGTAGGTTCTCTGATGACAATTAGGGTAGTCACCAATCTGAGTACAGGGGAAGGCCAGTTCAGGCACCCTCTCCACTATTGTTAGGAGTCTTAGCTGGGGTCACCCTGGTGGGTTCCTGGGGATTTCCCTAGCACTAGGTTTCTCCCTAACCCCGTAATGTCTCCCTCTGTCAAGACATCTCTTTCTTTGCTCTCCCTCTCCATCCCTCCCTCTACTCTGCCATCTCAGTCCCTCCCATTCCCATCCCCCATCCCTTCCCCTGTACCCCCTCCCAGTTTGCCCAAGAGATCTTAGTTAAGATCACCTTCCTTTTCTGGGGCCCTCCATGTGTGTCCCTCTCAGGCTCCTCCTTTTTACCTAGTTTCTCTGGGGTTGTAGATTGTAGTCTGGTTATCCTTTGCTTTACATCTAATATCCACTTACGACTGAGTACATACCACGTTTGTCTTTCTGAGTCTGGATTTTTTCTAGTTCCATCCATTTGCCTACAAATTTCATGATTTCATTTTTTTTTAAACCACTGAGTAGTACTCCATTGTGTAAATGAACCACATTTTCTTTATCCATTTTTTGGTTGAGGGGCATCTAGGTTGTTTTTGGGTTCTGGCTATTAAGAATAATGCTGTTATGAATATGGTTGAGCAAGTGTCCTTGTGGTATGATTGAGCATCTTTTGACTATGTGCCCAAGAGTGGTGTTGCTGGGTCTGGAGGTAGGTTGATTCCCAATTTTCTGAGAAACCGCCATACTGATTTCCAGAGTGGCTGTACAAGGTTGCACTCCCACCAGCAGTGGAGGAGTGTTCACCCTTGTGTATTTGATTACATTCACCTAAGTCACTGGTGCAAGTGGCTGATACAGGTGGTTCAGTTGCATGTTTATCATTCTCAGCTGTTGTCATCATTGGTTACGATGGGTGTAGCACGAATCTTAAATGGTCTTGTTAATAAAAACAAACCTGGAGCCAGGTATTGGGGCGAATGCTAGAAGATCCGAGAAGCAGAACAAGTCACAGCTTCCTCACCTCGCCAATTCCTCAGCTGATCCTGTTTCCTCAGACTGGAAGCTTCTCAGTCCTCATCCAGAATGAATCTTAGCTGAACTGCTGCTCAAAAGCCTAAAAGCTTAACCAGCTCTAGTTTCTGGTCCTCACGCCTTATATACCTTTCTGCTTTCTGCCATCACTTCCTGGGATTAAAGGCTCTTGTTACCACACCTGGCTGTTTCCATTGTGGCTTAGAACTCACAGAGATTCAGACAGATCTCTGCCTCTGGAATGCTAGGATTAAAGGTGTGAGTGCCACCATTTTCTGGCCTCTATGTCTAGTGGCTGTTCTGTTCTCTGATCCCAGATAAGTTTATTAGGGTGCACAATATTTTGGGGAACACAATATCACCACAGATGGGCTTAGCGTTCAACCCAGGCCTTTACTGTTGTACATACTTTGCTTTATGAGATAATGTCCAAAAGTTTTCTAAAGTAATGGTACCAATTTAAACTACCAGCAACTCTATGCTGTAGAATTTGTTGTTCAACATGTGATGGTCTGATAGATGTGAGCTGGTGCTGGGACTGAACCCAGGCAAGTGCTCTGCCACTGACAACAACCCCAGTCTGTGCTCTACTGACTGCTTGGTTGGCATTTTTTGAGACAGATCTCGCCATGTAGCTCAGGCTGCGTTCACACTCCCACTCCTGTGCCTGTACCTCCCGAGTGCTGGGATGATAGGTGTGAGTCATCATGACCATCTTACTGTGATTGGAATGTGAACTTCTCTAATTATTGATGGGAGTGGTGAATTCTCCACATCTTTTCTCTTCTGTGAATGCCTTTTTAGGTCTTTCACCCATTTTTATATTGGGTTGTTTTTCTTTTCACAATGAGGCATCCTTCACATAGTCAGATACTAAGCTTTAATCTCTTGTAAAGGTATCGAGTATCTTCTTCTGTCTTGTGCCATCTCATGTCCTTCTAGTGCTTCTGAATAAATGGAAAGTCTCAATTTTGTAAGTTTTATTTTATTTATTATTTGTGTGCGTGTGTGTGTGTGTGTGTGTGTGTGTGTGTGTGTGTGTGTATGTATGTGTGTGTGTGTATTCAGGTACATGTGTGCCATGGCACATATATGGAGGTCAGAGGACAACTTCACTGGAGTCACATCTATTTCTCTACTTTCCATGGAAGTCAGGCTTTCAGGCTAGTGCCCACTGAGCCAGCTCTCCAGGCCTCTGAAAGTCTCCCTTTTAAAAGAGTTAAATTAGTCAGTCTTCTCCTTCAAGTGTCTGAGTTTCCTTTTAAGCATCTAACGTCTCTTGCCCTACCCTCAAAGATGTTTTTCCCCCCATTTGTCTTAGTCTGCTTTCTATTGATGTGATAAAACACCATGACCAAAAGCAGTGTCAGGAGGAAAGGGTTTATTCCGTCACACAGCTCTCGGTCAGGTCACACACCCCGTCACTGATGGAAGCAGTACAGGAACTCAGGAACCTGGAGGCAGGAACTGAAGCAGAGACGCAGAGGAACGCTGTTCTGTAGCTTGCTTACTTTGTTTCCCCATGTATCTCAGGACACCCTACCTAGGGTAGCGTCACTCACAATGGTCTAGGCTCGCTCACATCAATCTTCAATAAAGAAAACACCCAACGGGCACAATGCCTGCAGCCCAGTCTTATCTTCTCAGTTGAGGTCTCTCCTCTCAGGTGACTCTAGCTTGTGTCACGTTGACAAAAAACTAGGGAGCACAGCCATGTTCCCCAAAATGTTTAGTTTTACACTTAAGTTTACTGTTAAATGTATGCCTTCACAGTTAACATTTCCATCTGTTGTGTGATATTTTGTTTGTGTTCTGACAAATAAAGCTTGCCTGGAGATCAGAGGGCAGAGCTAGCCTCTAGTTAACCATAGAAGCCAGGCGGTGGTGGCTCACACCTTTAATCCCAGCACTTGGGAGGGGAGAGAGGAAGTGATAAGGTGGGGTGGAGATGGGATCTCGGCCCTTTTGGTTGGAGCAGAGAGGAAGTGACTGTGGCTGCTCCCTTCCTTTTCTGATCTTCCAGGTTTTTACTCTGATATCTGGCTCCAATTTTGTTTTTGTTTTTTTTTAAATTTTTTTATTTATTTTTGTTTTATGAGCATTGGTGATTTGTTTGCATGTATGTTTGTATGAGGGAGTTATAGACAGATGTGAGCTGCCATGTGGGTGCTGGGAATTGAACCCAGGTCCTCTGGAAGAGCAGCCAGTGCTCTTAACCATTGAGTCATCTTTCCAGCCCCCCTGGCTCCTGGTTTTTATTGATAAGACTAATGAGGTTCATGCTTCATCCATCTAATTAGAATTGAGTCAACAATTTTCCTGTATGGTGTAGTATGTATTCAACATACTGTTTTTATCTATTGCACAATCAAAATGCCGAGTACCACTTCCGGCATTGTCTCTGTGTGCCCATGATCTTCACTGTCTGCCTTCCCCTCCGTCATGAGCCAGGCTTCCACTTCCTGCATTATCTCTGTGTGCCCATGATCTTCACTGTCTGCCTTCCCTCCATCATGAGCCAGGCTTCCTTATTTAGAGTAGGCTGCCTTCAGCTTTGTGCTTGTGTTCCAGTGGTCAGACCGTGACTACCAGTTCCATGCTGTCTTAGCCGCTATTTCTATCAACCAGTCTATGTGGCAGGTAACCTTGCTTTCTATTGAGGCTGGTCCCCTTTCTCCCCACACTCCAGCTTTCTTTCCAATTAGGTATGGCCCCATGTGACTGACTTCTGGAGTGCAGTGTGAGCAAGTGTCTGTTCACCGCACTGGGTTCTGGCTTAGGGCCACCACCGTTAGAGCCTCCACTTTCCATTCCTGGTGTGCTGTGGGATGTTCATGCTCGACATCTTTGGAAGTCACATGCTGTGTAAGGGGGCATCTCTTGGCAGTTGAGTTCCCAAGTGACTGCAATGAGCTGGGCCCCTCTTGCACCTGCTCTCTATTAATTAGCCTTATGAGAAACAATTTTTTTAATGAAACCACTGAGATGTGTATATGACAACAAATGGGATTAACTTAATTAGTTCATATTGACTTTAATCCTGCCTATTTGATATGCACATTTGCATAAACATCTAAATAGCTGATGATTCTTTGGTGTTTTCTTTGTCAAACACGACAGTCTGGAAAAATGAGCTTTGCCTATTTTTCTTCACATTTTTTTTTTTTGCACATTTCACTTTTTACATCTCATTAGTAGCCAAGAGTTCCTGTACAGTGTGGAAATAAAGCAACTATGGTTCACAGTTGCCTTGGCCTGATGGTAAAGGGGACCCTTTGAACACATGCCATTCATTGATATGTTTGGTGAAGGACTCTTGTCTAAATCCTTTTGGGGTGGTACTAGTTTGTCAGGGGACTCTGTATTACAAACAGATGCCATCTTATCTAACGCTATGCTAATATCCTGCAGAAGATAACATAGTTCTCTGTTCATTGCACTGATAATGGATATCTGGTCTCATAAGTGCACTTACCTATGGCCTTACTGTCTTTGTCTAAGTTGCAAATCAAGTAAGTAAATAGCCTATCTTTGTTTGCAGGTTTATTATTTTGTTTACAAGGAACTTTTACAATAGTTTTAATTTTTTGTGTTTGTATGCTTGCATATGTGTGTGTACATGTTCATGTGTGCAAGGGTGAAGGCATGTGTGTGTGCTAGCAAGTGCACATAGAAGCTAAAGGTCACCCTGAGGTGTAATGGCACTCAGGTGCTATCCACCTTGCTTTTAAAGACAGAGTCTCTCACGGACCTGAGACTCACTGATGAGATTAGGATGACTCCCCACTTCTGGGGTGCAAGCATGTACCACCACATCTGGCATTTTTACGAGTTCTGGGAATTGAACTCAGGTCCCCATGCTTACAGGGCAGCCACTTCACTAAAAGAACTGTCTGATTGGTTGTGAGAACTGCATTCTGGAGTTCTATAAATTTTGCTTCTAGTGTAGATAATAAAAATTTTAATTTTGAATTTTCTTCTCACTATTCTCTCTTTTCTACAGGAGTGAATTTAACACCATCCTTGGTAAGAAACTTTCACGATCAAATTACTTTGTTAAAAAAGTTAAAATTTAAATTTAAATATATTTTTCATATCAGTTTAGAATGTTATCAAGTGCTTGAGTAGTGGGGTTTGAAAATGATTGATCCCTACTTGGTTTCCCTGGGAGGCAGAAGACCATCACGCACAGAATTTATTAAAGAACACTCAGGACCGGTCCATGAGGAAGAGGAAGGAGGCAGCATGGCTGGGTAGAGGCTGTGAAGCTGACTCCAGCAGGCCCCGGCTTGTCTGGGGAAAGGGAGTAACTGCAGATCTGTTCCAGGTTGGGAAAGTTGCAGGTCGGTAGCCTTCCCTTGTGCACTTGGACAAGGGCCATCCTGAAGGAGGGAGGGAGACATGGACTGGGCATTTCTCTTTGGCTTATAGGATTTTAAGAGGAAGCTGCGAGCATGGGCTGATTGCTTAGCACTCTAGGATGCAGGAAAGGAACGCTTCACCACAGCACCCATGACTCCATCTTTTTTAAGTTGTTTGTCTTGTAAAAGCTGATGTTGTCCCCTATTTTGCTTTTAGCTTGTTGAGATAAGGTCTCCTGCAAACAGACTGGCTGGCCTTGAACTCCTTGATTCTGCCTCCACCTCCCAAGTGCTGGGATGACAGGCACAAACTACCACCTCCTGGCTCCCTCCAGTGTTTGGAGTACCTGTCATTTCTTTGCATGAGGAACATCTTCCATCCATTCTATTTTATTTCATTTATTTGTGTGTGAGTGTGTGTGTGTGTGTGTGTGTGTGTGTGTGTGTGTGTGTGTGTGTAGGAACTGCTAATACCACCATGCATGTGTGTGGGTCAAACGACAGCAGTGTGGAGTTGATTCTCTCCTTCACCTTTCTGTAAGTTCCAGGGATTGGACTCCGGTTCTCAGGCTTATGGAGCAAGCTTATGCTTTACACTGGCCCTCCCTCAGCCATCCTACCGCTCACGCCTACAGTTATATTCCTGTTGTTTCTTGTGTAACAGGAGTTCGCACCTTGCCCAGCTCTGTATTTATTGCTCCTACAGCACATCTCTAGAGCCCTCTGTGGAGCCCTCTGTAACATTTCCAGTTCTCACCAGTCTGCATGGACTTGATGTCAGCTTAGTGGTTTGGAAAGCATCAGGAAACACCTCCAATATACATCTTGTGTTTTGCTTGCATCTATATTTTCTCCCCTGAAGTAGATTGTAACTAGATTATGGAAACTTCAGACAGTTTTATAGTCTAATAAGGAAGTAAATTATTATTATTATTTTGTGTGTGTGTGTGTTTTCTGGCACTTTGGAACACACAAATTAAAGGCTCAAATATTATTAAATGATTAGGTTTCTAGTTAGCTCCTTAGGCAGGAAAGTGATTGTATTTCCTGTTTTAGATTTTTTTCCTGTCTCTTCTAACACCACTAGTGATTCATCCATCAGCCATTTACTGAATGCTAGTATGTTCCAGACACCATTTTCTTTCCTTCCTTCCCTCCCTCCCTCCCTCCCTCCCTCCCTCCCTCCCTCCCTCTCTTTCTTTCTTTTGACAGGATCTTATACTATAGCTCAGAATGATCTGGAACTCATAGTGATTCACCTGCCTTAGCCTACTTATTGCTGGGATTACAGGCTTGTGCCACCAAATTCAGAGCTGGATACCATTTTAAGCAAGGAGGACATGGTGGTGAACTCCATCATAGTGTCACAGTCCAATGAGAGAGGTAAATCATGCATCCACATCAGAAATGAGAGAAAAAAACCATTACATACCGTGGTAGGTGCTAAGAGAGCAATGCACACCGATGTGAGATGGAAGGAGCCACCTGAGAGCCAGGGTGAGGTGACATTGCCTTTGGAAGAAACAGACTGAGTGCAATGAGAGAGAGACAAGAACAAAATCCATGAATTCAGGAGGCAGAAAGGACTCCATGCGTTTGAAAAGTAGATGCTAGAGGGATTGAACAGCAGTTGGTCTAGGATGGGAGCTGTGGTGGTTTGAATGAGAATGGCCCTCATAGGTTCATATGTTTGCATGTTTAGTCTCCAGTTGAGAACAGTTTGGAAAGGATTAGGAGGTGTGGCCTTGCTGGAGGAGGTGTGTCACTGGGAATGGGCTTTGAGGTTTTAAAAACTCATGCTAGGTTTGGTCTCTCTCTACCTGCTGCCTATGAAGCATGATGTAAAGCTCTCGGCTACTGCTCCAGCACCATTCTTGCCATGCTTCCTGCCATGATAAGGGACTAACCCTCTGAAACTGTTAAACAAACCATCAAGTGCTTTCTTTCATAAGAGTTGCCTTTAGTCATGGTGTCTCTTCACAGCAACAGAGCGGTAACTAAGATGGGCAAAGCACAGGCTGAGAATGGTGATGCCGCTCACCACAGGCTGAGTTTATGGTGATGCCGCTCACCACAGGTTGAATATGGTGATGCCGCTTATCAAGGAAACAAATTTGAATTTACCAAAATAGTCTTGGGAAACCAGGAGTCAATGAAGGTTTTCTGTTGTCATTTGTTGGTTTGTTTAAAATAGAGGTTGATGGCAGACTTTCCTTGTTAGAGTGTAAATAACCTAACATCTTTTAGTTAGGATCTAGTTAGGGAAAGTAAGAAGTTTCAGCATCAGGACCTCCCACATGCTCGAGTCCTTTAAAGACACGGGAAGGGCCCCAGCAGCTTCACTGGGCTAGGGTGAAGCCTGGGATGCTGCATTTCCAGCAAGGCCACAGCAGTTCTGTAACTGGGCTGAGGTCTTTGCTTGGAGGATCGAGTTGGAAAGCACTGAAATCACTGGTCAGGCCTGTGTGGATGACTTTGGCTAAGTTATTAATACATTATCCTTAGTTTCTCACCTGTAGATAAGGATGTTCATAGAGTCAACCATAGAGAGTCAGTGTAACGATTAAATGAGACATTCCATGTTAAGAAGTTATCCCAGAATATGGCCACAAAATGTTAATATTTGTTCTTGTTGTCAACATATAGACAACTTGACATTTTTTATTAATTAATTTTTTTTTCATTTGTTTTACATCTCAACCACAGTTTCCCCTCCGTCCTCTCCTCCTGCTCTGCCCACCTCCTCTCTGCGCCCCCCCTTCCACTCCTCCTCTGTTTCTGTTCAGAAAGGGGCAGGCCTCCCGTGGGTGTCAACTAAGAGTGGCATGTCAAGTAGGACTAAGCTCCTCTCCTTGTATTAAGGCTGGGCAAGGCAACCCAGTACGAGGAATAGATTCTCTAAGCCAACCCAAGCGTTAGGGACAGGCCTGATTAAAGCAAGTCTGCTTAAAGGGCAAAGGAATTTATTAGGGGAGAAAAACTCACTGTACAGAACAGAATTGTCACAGGTTCTGGAACACTGTTCCAGCCGCCTGGGTCAGTCCTACATCTACTCCCAGGAGGGAGAGAAGGGACAGTCTATGTGTGTCTCAGGTCTTAAGGGTCGCCCCAAGCCATGCCCCAGGAGTACTTCAAGGTCATAGGTAGGTAGGGCAGATACCTGCTGCATCTTTAGGGTGGTGCTTCAAGGTCATAGAGAGAACAACTATCCACTACACCTGATCCCACTGCTAGGAGTTTCACAAAGAAACCAAGCTACACAACTGTGAAACAAAAGTCTGTGTGTTTTATCAAGTTCCTGTGAGGTCCTCAGGGTGGCCTTTATAGACATGACCAGTGTCTATACAATGATGCGTGGCTGGTGACAGGAAGAGAAGGCCAGGTGACAGCTGCAGCAGAGACTGGAGTGGCGGTTCCAGAAGCGGGGGGGATGGTGAGAATTGGGGGTGGCCATCAGAAGCTCAAAGAGTCCAAGAAGGATTCCAGCCGGAGCCTAGAAATGAACATAGTCCCAAAGGCACCTTCAGAGCTGTTAGAAATGCATTCCTGTAATTGGAAACTTCTCTGTTGTATCTTGTCAAGGCAGCCCAGGGGAGGAGCTCCTTCTGCTGTTACTGCATTGTTTACTTTCCTTAATACTGCGACCAGGTACCTGAGAGCTTGCAGGGTTGTTTATTTCTGCTTACAGTTTAAGGGACACAGTGGGAGAAGGTGTGGTGGCAGAAGTGTGAGGCAGCTGGTCACAACGTATCTGCAGTCAGGAAACAGAAGCTGTATGGGGAGTGGAGCCTGTGACCCACTTCCTTCATCTAGTCCTCACCTCAAGGCACACTCCTAGCTGGAAAACTCAGTGTTCAAACGCAAGAGCCTTTGGGGAACATTCTGCCTTGAAACCAACTTCCTCATTTACTTGATAAGGGTCCACATGTATTCTTCTAAAGTGCATCTTGCCTTCTTAACTCCTGTGAATATGTCTATATTTGAAAACAGTCTTGCAGATGTTACCAAGTTAATCCAAGGTCATCAGTGTGGTCCTTCATTCAGCGTGACTGGTGTCCTTATGAGGCAATCTGAAGAGACATACAAGGACACCATGTGACACCAGAGGTAGAGGCTGGAGCAACATGGCTACAAGCCAAGGATGCCAAGGATGGGCAGCCCCCACTAGAAACTGGACTGTCCAGAAGGATTCTACCCAGAGCCTCATGAGGAGCTAACAGAGAGCCTCTGGTGGGCAGGGGGTTGGACCTTGCTTGTGTTCCTGTCCCCTGAACCGCTAACATATCCTTACTCTGGACTTACTGAATATTTGTTGAGTTGATGTAACTGGAGGCTTCCACAAAAAGAATGAGGCTCATTATTGTCATTATAAATTTCCTATAATTTAGCCATAGGCTTTTGGCATTAATTGTCACTGAGTAAACAGAAGAGATGCCCCTGCATTGTCAATAAATGGATAGAACAAGAAGATAAATAATTCTGGTGGGACCCAAGCACTCATTTGAACACTATTTTAGGGGGAGTAACTGATGGCCAGCAAGCAATTGTGTCATAGCCTGCTCCATGGGGCTGTTACATATCCTCTTACTTAAATCTCATTGTGTCTCAGTGAAATAGACTCTATTGTGAGGCTCAGATTATGGATGAAGAAAATTGATGCTTAGAAGTTGTTCAAATGTAGACTTGAGAGTTAAACTTGGGCAGAAAATCAGCTCTTAGCCACTAAACTATTGTGACATGCAGACGCTGATCTTTCCTTTCTTTAGATCAAGAAAAAAATTTGTCATTACAGATGATTAATATTTGGATCATACTCCATATAAATATGTGAGTGTCCTGGGTATGCATTTATTCTGTGCTTTGCTTGGTACATCTGCATAAACCTAATCAATTTATCCAGACACGTCTGGAGCTCTGGGGGCTAGTGTTCTTTAAGCTACTTTGGACGCATTTTCTCCCTCTGTAAGTCCATGTATTTCATATTTCAATGCACGGACTTAAGTTGAGGACTCAGTCGAGGCCAGGAAAGGGGTCCCTGGCAACCACCGCACTTGGCTTGTGTGCTCATGAGAGCTTTCCTGTGAACAGAAGAGTTTCTAGCAAAAGAAAAAGACTGACCTCATTTCTACTGTTTCAATGTGCATACAAAAAGCAATGTGGATCTCTTTTGCTTACATAAACCAGAGGCCTGGGAAGACCCACAGTAAAGTCAGGAGACAAAGGCAGACAAGAGCAGCAGCCAACTTCTAAGCCTTTCTGGACACAATTGGATTTTAGTGGGATGCCTTCCATGTGTGACCTTTATGCAGAAATTCGTTCTCTCTGGCTATTTTCCTCAGACATTCAAATTGCATCTTCTCAGTGACTATATCTATGGGTCTGACTGCTCTGTGACTTCATGGAACATCATTATTGGGCAGATTCCAATGGCTTTCATTCTGTTTTATTTTAGCAGAACCATATGGAACTTGACAAATCTAAACAAAACTGGGATACCCTGGAGAGAGGGTACTTCTGGTCCTAATAAAGAATTAAACACTGTCCTAAATGTCTAATAGTACTTTGTAGTTTGTAACTACAAAGTATTTCTTATTACATTGTATTCTTGTGATATTCAAAAAGCTACTTATTTGAAGTAAATTTTTTTTTCTTAAGTTTACACTTCACTTTAAGCCTACGTGCATATTGCGCTCAGAACTATAAAGAAAGTTTAGCTTGGAGAATGCCACAAAGTAAGTTCACTGCAACATGGCTGTGGAGTCAGAATGAGCCAAGGCTTGAAGTTCCAATCCATGAAAGGGTTGCCTAATTTTCATAAGTTTTTATTTCTCATCTACATTGTGAGTATAAGGAATCCTTTGTAAAGCTTGAGATTGTGTAAAATACATGTGAACCAAGTCAGTCACTGCCTCTACCCCATTTCATGAAACAGCTCAATGTGTGGGGGTATCTGAAATGACCTTATTAAAATTAAGTCAAGTAACACATGCGAAAGTTACACGCAATGTGCTGGGAAGACACCTCGAGGTGGCAGGCAATCAGCTTTTGAAGGAACTGAGACAGAAGAAATTGAAGTTGTGTGCTGTCTGGCCAGGCATGTGGGATGTGCCGGGCAAAGGTGCTGTGCGGAGCTGTGGATCTCCATACCTGGGGGAGGGGTAGACACTGAAAGGCACTGTTGCCCTAGAATCACACTGTACATAATGGTATGTATTTGCTGTGCTCTGCATCAGGAATGTTTGCAGCAGCCGGAATAACTTGTCAGTTATTAACAATTCTCTTCACTGACACAGCATGGACTTGATGGAAATCTACACAGACTGTTTACCACGGGGTTTGGAGCCTGGATCTCCTACCCTACCACTCACCCCCCTCACCTTCTCCACCAAGGAACAGAGCGAAGTCATTATCAATTCATTCTTCATGAATCACATTTATTCACAATGACTCAGTCATTTCTATGGACAGGGGAGCACCCAACAGCCATAGTTGCTCAATTTCTCACACACTCGGATGCTTTAAATGGGGAAATTATCCTTTAGGGAGTCAGTGTGTTGAATATTTCTGATGCTTTAGAAGCATCAGAATGTTGAAGAATATTTCACTTTGCCTGGCTGCTCCTAATTCCATAGTGCTGAAGAAAAAAAAAAAAAACAACCCAAAACAAAAACCAACCAACCAACCAAATAAAACCCACCAAACTTTGGGTAGGGACAAAGAATGATTTCTGGGTCTGAAATATACTTTTTGTATTAGTTCAAAATGGAAATAATATTTTTCTTTTGACAGAGCATTGCGTAAGACACTTGACATCTTACAACTCAATACTTTCATGCTAAGGAGATAAAGTAGGCTGCTTTCATAACCTCTCAGGTTTGAGACAAAGTTTTTTTTTTTTTTTTAGGCTTTATTGTAATTTATATGTATGGGTGATCTGCCTACATGTATCTCTGTGCACCATATGTATGCAATGCCTATGGTGGCCAGAAGAGAGTGTCAGATCCCCTGAATCTGAATTTACAGACAGTTGTGACCCCCCAACTGGGAGTTGAACCCTGGTCTTCTGGAAGAGCAGCCAATACTCTTCAACACTGAGCCATCTCTCCAGCCCTTGAGATACTAGACTGTGGTTTGTGGACACAAGGAGTCACAGATTCCTTTCCAACCCAGGGTATGTTCTGTTTTTTGTCTATGTGGCCAGGCCCTTTGCATACAGCACTCACCTTTCAGCCCTCCGCATCAGCTACAAATCATACTGCTCACTTAAGCTCCTTCTAGAAGCCTGTATCACAGGCTAACGGTCACTTTCTTTTCTTTTAATGAAACTCATGTTCTTTCCCCTTGGCCCCTTTGCTTACCTATATTCATGTCTCTTTATTATTAGTTAGAATCACAAGCAAAAGGACTGTGTAATGTTGTGGAATTATTTTAAGATGTGTTACATTTGTTTATGCTGTGGAACATTTGTTTAATGATGCAAAGATGTGTAGCATTCTTTTATGTTGCATTTGTTTAACACTGTGAGACTGTATTACTGTGCCTGTGTAAAACACCTAATGGTCTAATAAAGAACTGGGCAATAGCAAGGCAGGAGAAAGGATAGGTGGGGCTGGCAGGCAGAGAGAATATATAGAGGAGAAATCTGGGAGGAGAAGAAGAAAGAGCAAGAGAACAAGAAGAGGACACTAGGGGCCAGCCACCCAGCCAGTTACAAAGTAAGAGTGAAAGTAAGATATACAGAAATAAAAGGAAAAAGCCCAGAGGCAAAAGGTAGATGGGATAATTTAAAGTTAAGGAAATCTGGTAAGGAATAAGCCAAGCTAAGATCAGTCATTTATAATTAAGAATAAGCCTCTGTGCGTGATTTATTTGGGAGTTGGGTGGCGGGCCCCCCAAAAGAGTAAGAACAAAAAATAACCAACAACATTTTGGTGTTCCCTGTACCTGTGGGCCTGTATTTCCAACAACACTGGATGGTGGGATGTATTGTTGCTAATTTTAAATGATGCTGAATGTATTTCCCAAGTGATCATATTAAATTATTTTTCTTGCTGTGAAAAACCAAAGCCTGGGGCTAGAAAGCTGGCTCAGTGGATGTATGTGCTTGCTGCCAAGCCTGACAACGTGAGTTCAATCCTTAGGTCCCGTATCGTAGGAGAGAATCAGCTATCTCAGACTGTCCTTTGACTTCCATATGCACAGTGGTATGTACCCCCTCAAACGAAAGTGTGAAAGGAAAGAGCCAGAGCCTGAAGCAAAAAAACATAAGTAAATAAATAAAACCAAAGCGTTGCCCATCTCCAATCTGAAAGTACTGTTGGTTCTTTCATATCATTAATTGATGTCTGCACCAAAGTAAAAACATTTCTGTCCAACTAATTAACTGTCTAAACAAGAAGGAAGCCCATACAATCCTTTTAAATGCTTCTTTTATTTCATTGGTTGTACATTGGGTGAGTGAACTGAATATTACAACCAAAACATAGAATTGATACAAATTAGACTCCTGTTTACACTGTAAGATAACGAATGAGGGAATTCTGTAAGAAGTGTTACGGAAAGATTTAGTAGAAATGTGACCAGTGGTGTGTGGCTGAAAGAACATGTCTGTGAAGTGCTGTTACACCCTGAAAATCAAGAGTGAAATGGAGTCCCGTACAAGTGGAGTTAGTCTCCTAACTGCTGTAGCTGTTGAACTGACATCTTCCTGTCTTGGATATTGGTGATTTTGTTTTTGTAATTAAACAAAGCATTTAAGATTTATTCATCATAGTCAGACTTCTGAATATAAACAAACTTTTGGCAAATAATATTTATACAGAAAAATAGTTTTAGATCCTCTCAAATCCCAGAATTATTCTATAAAATTACATTATAAATAAATAAAAAGCAAAATCTGTTGTACATATATTTGTACATCTATGCATTTGCCTTGCCTCCTCCTTATTGTAAATGGCATATTTGACTCTCTGCATATTATAATCACAATTCTGGAAAATGGATATCGTAGTAAAAATACAGTCATCTATATTTGCTGGGGAATACAGGTGATGTTTTTGATGCTCCATTATTAAAGGGCTGAAAATAGCTATGTGCTAATAATTTTTAAAATAAAAATCATGAAATAAAAGAAAAAAAGACAGTTACAACAATTAGTCTACAAAAATATTTCAGTGATTCCCATAATTTACCTTTTAGTAATGTCTACTATCTTCTCCATGAGTTTAAATGAATAAGCAAAGAAAAAAATAAGTATGAGTGTTTTAGGCAAGTTGTAGCATAACTACATTGTTATAACTGAGAAAATTACAAATATCAATAATACATAAAGATGAAAACTATCGAAGTGATACAAGTTAGATACAATATCTTTCCACAAATTAAAACAAACACGATACAAGCACTACGCAAGATTATACTCAGAATGTGATTTTTCTTTTGATACAATTATCAGATCTATGATGTAAGATAAATAGATAGTAATTAGACTTTGACCAACATGAATTGAATGCAGATTTTTTCTCAAAAAAAAATGATATGGTTGATGCCTCTAGTTTTCAGAACAGGCGATGATACCAAAATTTAAAATATTTTACATTCAATCTCAAAAGTCAAAATACTTCAATCACTAAAATGTCCACAAAGAAAATGGATGTTTAAAACAATTACACATAATATCCATTTATAACAGCTGTTTCATTTCTTAAACAATAATTTAAAAACTATGTAGGTACTGTGTAGGCTATGTGCAACATATAAAATGTGAAATATGAAATATTTGGTACGATAGTGCTTAAAATAAACTTTAAAACAAACTTTCTGAACAAAATTTAATTGTATCGCTATTACCTTGAAGATCAACCAAGTATTTAAAAAAGTAAACAACATTAAAATATGTTTCATCCATATATAGTATATATATGTATGTGTATATATAATATGTATGTACTTGTATTAAAGTTTTTTATACTTTTGAGACATAAAATATGCTTTAAGGTGAAAGAATTAAAAGAACTATTTTTTCCATGCTGTAGTTAGTTACAACCCTTTAATCCAACTTTTGAAATGCAAAAACAGTAATGGATATTTTAAAAAGTGAAACTATCTACCTCTTTTTTGTTTACATAGTAATTTAGATTAAAGTCACAGTTTGCCTCTGTAGTGACTAAACTCAGACGTACTTAAACTGGAATATTATACAGACCTCCCCACCTACAGCTTCCCTGTTGGACTAGGTTTTAGTTTAGAAGAGCTATTCGGTAACAGGCAACCGGAGGGCGAGTTTGAAAGACCAATCCCTTAGATTCAACTAATTGGCATGAGCCTTTCATTCTTGTCAAGCTGGATGAAGTCTGGCAAAATCTAGGCACTTCTACAAAGTCTCTCTTATAAAACAACTTTAAAAATATACTTGTAAAATAATACCTTCAAGACTTTGTTGGGTGGGGTATGAAGCTCATACCGTGCAAAGTTTTTTTTTTTTTTTTTTCAATCTATGCAACGTTATTCTAGAATCCCATGATTCAGTGCGGCATCTCCAGGCAAACCGAAACCCACACTCTGTTGTGTCCCCAGCAATTGTGCTTGAACTGCCATTCAAATTTTAGACCTGCGAGGCAGGTCTCCATTTTACTTCACTTCTCATCCTTGCTGCAGTGTTCATCTCGTCAAGAAGTGAATCATACCCTTTGATCCAGTCAGGAAATGAAATGGTGGTGATCGGAGTTAGAATCGAACCTGCCCTTGGAATAAGTACTTAAACTAATGCTAACTGTTTATTGCTAAATTTGAAATATTCTGAGTCGAAATGAGTATATTGGCTGGACTTTCTGCATCAGCTATAGTTATGGAGATAAGACAATATTCCTAGGACAGAAACTATGCTTAGAACCCTGTAAAAGAAAACCTCATCCTTTATGCCTTTGAACATCGCAGCTGGTCTCAGGTAGTTAACTATCTTAGGCTGGAATATACTAAGCATACCATATTTAATACTCATATATGACATAGCAGAACTAGCCTTAGGGTTGTGGTCTGTCCAGAAGAACTAAATTTAGCATGCAGTTTGTGGCAATTCTATCGAGGAGGAAACAGGGTAGTATGTACAGTAACAATGTTTAGTTATTCTCAATGCAGATTCTTGGCATTCCATTCCATTTCTGTTGATTATTTCAGAATTATCTGTTGAAGAAAAAGACAAGTGCAATTTAGACTTTCTGCAGGGAAAATAACGAGCTTAAGTCTTACTCTTTGCAAAAAGACATTTGAAAGTAGAATGATTTTCAATTTCTCATAATTCTGATACAACCATTAACTTTGTAAAATCTCCACCCTTCATGCTGATGATTTCACACTTAGCAATTTCTTCTGTGTAGTTGTGGTAAGGAATGGTGACTCAAACACACAGTGTTCTCTATGGCACCATGACAGCATGTATGTGGGCAGGCAGTCTGTTTAGACTTCAGTCTCCTAAATCATTTGCTTCATATTTCTTTGCTATATGTTCATATGACTATCAAATTGATATTTGCTCTAGCAATAAGAAAGCCTAAGCAAAGAATTTATTCTTTGAAAGTTGTTTATGAACTTAACTATAAATATCTAAGACTTAATCAATCTGATAGTTTAATTATTAACTTATAATTCAAAGATATAGTCCTATCAAACATAATCTTGTTTCCAAGATATAACAGCAACCAGTTTCAAATGCAGAATATGCTTAAATGTCAGAGTAAAGAGAAAACAGATAACAATCTAATTAAGCAGTTAAGATATTCTTAAGAAACCCAAAAGCATAGATAAAGCTCAAACAAGGCTTTAATAGTTTACTATTAAATTCAAGCTATGGTCCTTGGGATTAATCTCCAAGGTCCCCATCCCTGCTTTTGCATTACTAGATTTTGAATCCTGAGCCTTGCACATGCTAGGCAAACACTCTGCCACTGAGCTAAACCGCCAGTGCAATCATGCCCCTTTCTAACTCTATCCTTTTGTAAAGGTGAGGGAGTTTTGCCTATGTGGTCTACGCCATTAAATATTAAGCTTAAGTGTAAAATTTTATCAAAACTATTTGTTCTTTGTGCAACGTTTTGACTTAACTCTGCATAATTAATGAACAAAAGTTTATTTGTTAAATAGCCAAAAATCTCCAAGAAATAACGGACAAAACCACTATGGTAAAATCAGTTGATATTGCTGCACACCAGGCTCCAATTCCTAGTAAAAGGGCCATGTCTATAAACGTGATTTATTATCCTATTACGTCAGAGTTTATGCATATGGATGTTTTTCTTTGAACACTCCAATAGTTCATATGTAGTATCTTTAGTATGTCTAAATGATAAACATGTTCATCCTTTATTGAGGCATACAGATGTATATAGAACTGATGAAAATGGGCTGATCTACAGAAAATATTTATGTGAAATGAAAGTTCAAAATTTCAGATATCAAGGTTATTTATTTAAGATTTATTTACTTATATTTAGTTATATGGATGTATATGTGTCTGTGAGTGAGGATGCTACATGTGGGTGGGTGCCCAGAAGAGGGTGTTGGAGGTTCTGAACTGCCCAACCTGGGTGCTGGGAACAAAACTTGGGTCCTCTGGAAGAGCAGCAAGTTAACGACTGGGCATCTCTCCAGCCCCTTCCCTATTTTTGTTCTTAAAAAAATTCCTTGGAATTTGAAGCTAATTTGGAAAATAGCATTCCTTGTTTCATATATTGGTAGATGTGAATAAGAATAACATATAACTTTATATGTAGATACTATCACAGGATCTAGTATGTGAATGCATTTATCATATTGTCTTTGAATGATACCATTACAGTTAGGTAATATTTAGATTCTCCAAATAGATTATAACTGTTTTTAAGATTTAGGTAGTTAATTATTAAATAGGAATTTCTTCTATTTCATCCCGAGCTTCCATGCTATCTGCACAACAGGACCCTTTCCTAAGACATCAAATCATGTCCTATTCCCCCCCTATTTTTCACTGCTGTAGCAAGAGATCCTGAAAGATTTCGGGGAATCTTCTAGTTCCTGAGACAAACATATAATAATGTACGTTTTGAAAATGCACAATCCTGCTTATTGGCCGAAATTAAAAAGCCAGACAGAATGAAATTTACAAACACCTGGAAAGACAGGCACCCTATAGAAAGCCCAGTAAAATGAGAATGGGTAGATTTGCATTATAGAAATTTACAACAATTTTGAACTTGTGTGTGACAAAGAAAAAACTGAGTAGCTGGACTGGAACTCGGTTTCAAAGTTGTAACTAAAAGTTGCCTAGACTCACCCAGCCTGCCTTTCCCTTCTGCTCCAGGCTACTCAAAAGCCAAAAGTGGCTTCTGGTGTTGTTGAACTTGAAGTCATGACTGCTACCTTCAATCTAGACCAGAAAATTGGCTGTTCAGGGCTGTACCTTTGTCTATCTGTGGAATGTATGTGTAGATACAGAGGATGAGTTATACTCAATAGCAGCTGTGGACTTCAAGAGGTTCCAAAACTTGACCTTAGGGGTCAGGAAAGCATTCAGTTTTTCTCCTTAGAAGTTCCATTTATAGGTGGCAACATTTTTTTTCATGAAATTATCATTTATTACTAATTTTCTTTTCTGAGAACTCTAACTTGTTGGGACTGTCTGAATGAAGTACACTTTAGGACAGTGGTCAACCTGTGGGTTGCAACCCCACCTGGGTTGTATATCAGACATCCTGAACATCAGGTATTTATACTACAATTCATAACAGTAGCAAAATTACAGTTTTGAAGTAGCAAGGAAATAATTTTATGGTTGGGGTTTCCACAGCATGAGGAACTATATTAAAGGGCCACAGCATTAGGAAGGTTTAGACTACTGCTCTAGGGTGAAGTGTCCCTTGGAAAAAAGTGACTCTTGGAAACAGAACATTAAGGTGATGAGTAGCAGCGAACCAATGCCACTCATTTCAAAACTGTCACTTTGATGACTGTTTTTCATGTTAGGAGACACATAACACCTGTATCTGTGGTGTCTGGGGCGCTGCAGGAAGTGAAGATGGTGTCAGGAACTTCTCTTTAGTTTTTTACCTTCTTTCCTTTAGTCGGGTTTTATTCTTAATTGATGCTAAAAGGCTACAATTCAAAGATGAATAGGTACATTTTGTACCTTTTTCTACAGGCTTGCCCCAGAGATTTTCTTCTATACTATCTATGTATCTCCTACTACAGCTCTTCAACTCTCCACCTCTCTCTCTCCACCATTCTTCATGACAGTTTTCATACCCAGGACTGAAGGCTTCAGAGGTGCCTGGGCATTAAGTATGGGCACAAGTCATAGTCTTAAGACTAGGTTTCTAGGTGTTATAGATGACCTGGCGCATACACTACAAATCTGATTTGGACAAACCCTAATTTTGAGTTTGTACATTTAAAAATGGTTAATTACAATATCAGGGCTAGAGCGATGGCTTAGCGGTTAAGAGTGCTTCCAGCTCTTTCAGAGGACACCAGTTCAGTTCTCAGCACCCACATCAGGAGGCTTACGACTTGCCTGTACCTCCAGCTGCAGGGGACCTGAGGCCTCTGTCTTCAGCCTTTGTGGGAATTCTTACATGAACACACACACACACACACACACACACACACACACACACACACACCCTGCACACACATTGAAAAACTTTTAAAACAGCCCATCAAATTTAAGTACAACACACTACATGCCAGTGATTTCTTTCCTGCCTTTAGTCCAAGCTGAGGTTGCTACCCAAGGAGTCTATTTCAGGGCACTGTAGCCCAGACATTCTCGGAGGAGGTAACTGAAAACTTTCATTAGGTCTGCAAAAGTCTGCGTACAAGTTAAATGGAGAGCTAGCTATCAGTTCTCCTAAAGGGTCTTCTCTGTTTCTGCCTGAGTTTTAGTGTCTACACTCTTGGTTTTCAGTAGGCTCTGAGAACATCTATCAGATATGAGCCTAGTGTGTGCTCTACCCATAGTTTGCAGATATGGAAGTCTGTGCAATATTAACTGTCTTGCATAATATTTGCTCACTTTGCTCCTGGCATGAGAATTCTCTTCAGGGCATGAAAATGGTGGCCTGTCTCAGAATGAAGGAAAGCTGTGATTCCAAAGGCTTTTTGTACCTCATAACATGCTAACTGAGAAGGATTCTCAGAAGAGCCCCTTTGAGCCTGTGAATCAGAGAAAGGGGATGCCATAGGGCAAGTCTGGAGGAACCAGCTAGGTGCATGAAACGGAGGACAGTGTGTGCTGTCTGAAGGAGCTAGTGCTGGCCCTCAGGCATCACGTACACCCCACCCCAGCCTCTTCCCAGTGAATGCAAGAAACTTCTGCCACCCTACCCCACTAAAGAGCCACTGCTTTAGCTTCTGTGAAACACTGGCAAGCTGTGGCAGGAAAAAAAAATCAAATGTATTGAACAAGACCCATTTCTGTGTATCTTCCTGGTGGGTGATTCCCTTAAGGAAGTAGTATTTACTGTAACAGAACGGTGAGTAGAGGGGCAAAGTCTTACGTATGACTATGGTCTGTCATGTACGGTGAGTCAAAACTTTGAACTGAAAATACCATTTTCAAATCCCTTTCCCACTAAAAGGAGAACAACACAAATGTGAAGACAGCTGATACCCACAAAATGTATGGTTCAATTTAGAAAAGACAGACACACTTGACCTCCAATCAGGCATGCCTTCACAAATCATTTGGGGTTCCTCTGGTTGTAACAATATGTGTGATGCAAAAACATCAGATGGTTGCAATCTACTTATTAATAAGGAAAGGAAATCATATGAATTAATTAAACTCCATCCCTTAAGTTGCTGTATTTAACAGTCTGATGATTCTCCTCAGTGTGAACATAGTCCATAAGTGGTCTGATGCGTTTTTTGAAGCAAAAGCATGAATGGCTCCTGAAAGCGTCAACTAGGTCCTCCTATCAGACATACGTGCAACCACTGACTAGTTCTTGTATCCTTACTGACATGTGTGACATGAACGACAGCAAAAGTTACAAAGACGTGGTCTGGGTTGGGTTCCATCTAAGGAAATACAAGCCTGTCAGGGTCAGTCAGTATGCAGTGTACAGCATGCTGGCCCACGCGACGGAGAATGACCGTCTGTGGCTCAGATCCATCTGTGGGCTGGATTCAGCAACAGGTGGTTGGTGGATGCATGCATCAGACCCACTTTGTGGAGGAGACACCCAACCAAGTCAAGACTGCTGCTTCCTGAGTTGAGCACTAGCTGTAGCATCTTCAGGGCAGACAGTGGCAGGAAAGTTGGTGGGATTGGACGAGAATAGCTATCGGGGAGCTAACCCTGCAACTTCCAGACATTTAGTGTTCGCCCCCAGAAGCAGGGCACTAGAACAGCAGACACCCGCTACCTAAAAAGAAAGTACTTTTTGGTAACTGTGAAAGACAAAGATACTGTGGAACTATAGACCTGCCTTGTGTATTTATCAACATAATTTACCAAATGTATAGTTATTGTTTGCCATGGAAAGCTGAATCTGATTTAGAGAAATTGAAAGGACATAGCACTTAAAGGGAATATCTGATTTTTTGAGCTGTTTTATTTTTGTTTCTAGTATATTGTCTGAAATATGTTGGCATTTTTTTCTTTTAATGTGTCAAATCCTGAAATAAAGAATTTAAAAAAAAAAAGAAAATACAATCATTCTGTCCTAGACTCACTCACTAGCTATGAAATATTCACATTGTCTTGTCTCTTTCTTAATGATGATGGATTTAGGCTGAACCATCCATCACTTGCAAGAGATCTGGCCGGAGTGTGAAATGGTTGAAAGCAAAATAGTTTGTGCAGAAAAGGAAACACTGAATTTGAACTCATCAGTGCCATGAACTCAACACCTGACTCAGCCCATCTTCATGCAGGGGAGTGAAAAAGAAAGAAGGCAAAGCATCATGGGATTGCTCTAGTGTTTCAGAGACCATGTATTAATGCCTCTCAGTTACACTTGTGGATGATCTTTGGGAGCTGAATGTATATTCTCAAAAGGGCAAGTTTCTACATGGCTTCTAGAAACCTTTACCCTCCCTACAGAAAACACTCATTGCCAAGATTCAGATATCTTATCTTCAGAGATGGTAGTTCAAATACTAGACTCATTAAGAATAGCTTTGCTTAACTGATGTGGATGACATTTCAGTGAATACACCCATGCATCCAAACCACTAAACAATGAAAGAAGAGCAAGGAATGTTTTCCTTAAATTTCCCTCATGACTAGCCATCAAATGCTGTCTTTATAATGCTGACTCTAGGGAGGTAAATAAAATATACCTTATAAAATATTTGTGTGGCCTTCCTGAACTACCAAAGAACCTCAGAGGATCTTTGTATCACGAACTTCAAGCTGTGGAGGATATTTCCAGGTAGGTACATTAACCAAGTCCTCAGCAAATTCCTCAGGATGGATGTCTAACTCCCCTTTATGTCTCTGGTGTCTAGGATGGGGCTGGGTACATAGGAGTCACCAGAATCTGGCTGAGTGTCTGGATGAATACATAGGAAATAACTGAGGACAGTGCCACATCACAGGAGACCATCAGGTGAATTGGGGCAGACGGCAGTGCAGGCATGAGCAGGGACCCTTAGGCCACAGAAGATATCTCTGTAGCCTTTCAGGGTATGTGAAATAGCCTGGAAAAATAGATCGCCCCTTCCCCTGCAACTGTTTCACTTCTTGTCATACAAGGATAAAAGGAACAGTTTCTAGGTTGGGGCCAGGATAACAGAGGGAAAACATGGCTGGCAAACAAAACTTCCACCTGAAGGAAATGTCTAAATGAGGCAACTATTTTAGAAGGGCTTTTTCAGGCTCACAGAGCTCTGCAACCATGGAAGATTGTACCCACAGCCACAGGGCTCCGCAGCTGCAGAAGGGTGTTTCCCTATTTTCTGAAACAAAACTATTTTTTTTTAAAAGAGACTTGCCTGTTGCCCAGCATCCTGATGTTTATTTCTTTACTTACTTTTCCATGCTGGGATTGAATCCAGGTCTTGCACATGCTAAATGAGCTCTGTCGATGACGTGTGTCCCAAGCCCTCTCCTCTCCATGTTCTTTTTACTACTCCATTGACTTTATGCCCTGCTCAGACTTTCCACTGTTTACATTCTCCCCTCCTTTGCTCTATAGCTCCACACCTCTTCTGTGTGGCCGCCATTACTGTCAGTTTCCTGACGTTATCAGAGAGGTAAAACCCACGGAGCACATAGACATTTGCATAGTTCTGGGTCAGTGCAATTTGGTATTTGATCACAGTATGAATTACTGAAGCCAAACACAAATGTCTTCTGTCTCTTGGTGAAATGAGATTGAAATCACTAACTAAAGCTACAATTTTAATGTCAATACATGTACACTTTCAAGTAAATACATTCTTCAGCCCATCTCATGACTATTTATAAATTAATTGTATCAAAAGTTCAGATAATTAGAGGTACATGCAAGGATACTTTGAAAAGCTGTCTTAAGATTGTTCTTGAGACAGGGTCTCATTTAGTCCAAGGTTGACCTCAGACTTGCTAGGTAGTCAGGAATGACTTTGAACTTTGATTGTCCTGCTTCTGCACCTGTTACTGCTGGCATGATAGGCGTGTGCTACCAGGGCTTGTTTTCTGAGATGCTGCAAGCCGAACCCAGGGCTTTGATCATGCTAGCAATCATTCTACCAATTCCTTTATACCCCAGCCTCTGAAAAGAAGTCTTACTTGTTATTTTAGGGGACTATTGTTCTGAGGAAAGGCAGCATGCCACCACATTTAACTTACTTTCAAATGTAGATTTTATTTGTGCAGAAGAGGTATAACCCGGGGTCCTGGGAGCAAATGGTCAAATTGACAGTTTCATTCCGAGGAAAGAAAACAGGTTGGATGACATCCCTCTAATACTTGGTAGTTCTCCAACAGCAGTTTTGTTTCAATTGTTGTTCTGCCTTATGCTTCCATTAATAAATGGAAGATGGTGGGTATATGTTCTAATATATATATATATATATATATATATATATATATATAAAATCATGTATATGATAATGTACATGTCATGTAAAACATTAGTAACTGGGCTCTCTCTATATGAAAGGTGGTAACACACCCTCATTAAAGATTATTAACCAAGGCCCGCGCTGACAAGTTATCAGGATAACATCTACAAGTGGAAGTTCCCGATTTGATCAAGCATCTACAACTCATATTAACACAAGTTGTGTGTGGAAGCATCTCGACTCTGTGTGTTCTGACTGCAGTGGGACTCTGAAGCTCAGCTCTGGAGTGTTTTCACACTGAGGCAGGACTGGTCCTTACTCGTGTGCTCTGAAATGCTCAAGGTTGCCCCAGAGTGACTGTTTCAGTTAGAAAGTATATTTCCACACCACATAGAATTCATTACAAATAACCCCTCATTTTACCAAATGCCATACAAATGAAATCACTAGATGGTTTTAAAAAATCGTGTCCACAACTATTTATGTGGTTGAAACATACTATATAATGTAGGGAAGTAAGGGGCTTGCATATGCTTGCAAAGAAATTGCTAATGTTCACAAACCAGACAAAAGTCACCTCCCCTTACAGATGGCTCAGGTGTGCCCTGTGTTCGGAGAAGGTGGCCTTTCCTGCCACTGTGAATCCTTCTAACAGGGAAGGGAACTCTCCTCAGGTGCATCTCCTGTCTGACCTCCAATGATGGGGTGCAGCGCCAGCTTGCCCATGGGGGAAAATCAAGACTCATGGGGGTTTCCTCATGCAACTCTTATCAGCAAGGCCTCTCTTCCCCACTCTGGTCCTGGCTTTCCTCTTCCACCTGTGGGGAATCCTAAGGATCGTTTCCACTGTTTTCACTCTGAGGTGGGAGGGCTGTCTTCAGATTACCTCCCACCAACATTTATATTCGGTCGTAATTGAACAGCACATGAAATTCTAATATGTGTCCCCCAAGGACGACTGACTTTTGCATACAAATAAGGAGGAAGGTAAATATGGCGGGCCCCCCTGCCCTGTTCTTTTCTTTCCCTGGAATTGGCCCCGTGGTGTTATTAAAAACATATTGAAGGGTGCTGTGTATTTATTCATAAAGGAAGAGCTGTGAGATCGTGTTTGCTCTGCAGCTGTGAATGAAGGCAAAAACTAAAACCGAACCCCAGACTGGAAGGGTCAAGTGAGAGCCAGGAAGAAAAGCAGCAGGCAGGGCGAGCCACAGCATAATGGAAGCGGGGGAGGGTGGTGTGGAGGAGTTTATAGCCACCCAGGACCTAGTTTCAGATTCTGTTCACGTGCACACACACACGTGTGTGTGTGTGTGTGTGTGTGTGTGTGTGTGTACGTGAGTGTGGAGGCTTGAGGTCAATACGGGCAGGGTGTTTTCCTCAACTGCTCATCACCTTGTTAGTGGGGACAGGATCCCTCACTGGATCCAGAGTTCACCAATTTGGCTAGATGAGCTGGCCAGGAGCCCCGGAATCTCTGGTGCCCCAGTGCTAGGATTATGGATGCACATCCCTATGCTCATCTTTATTTATGAATGCTGCAGATTCAAACAAAGGTCTTCATACTCACATGACAAGCACTGAACTGCCCGAGCCATCTCTCCACACCCCAGGTTTTCACCATACTGTACATCCCAGTACTGTTCCACAGACTGTCCCTTATTGATTTGTCAATGGTGGACTTGAGCATGGACTATGGCTACTCCATCTTCAGCAGGCAAAAGACAGAACAAGGCTTTTTTGTTTTAATCATAGTCTAGGAGTTAGCATTAGACACGTGCCTTTGATCTCTCTCTCTCTCTCTCTCTCTCTCTCTCTCTCTCTCTCTCTCTTTAAATCCCAAAGAAACAGACACTTCCATGTGCATGGACAGTGTTTTGTCCACACTGTTATCCAGTAACCATGCCCTGAGTCCCTGAGTCTGAACTACACTGTAAAGGGTGCCTAGAGGGCCTGCTGTGGCCAAGGCTTCTGTTCTGCAGAAAGCATTTTGGGGACTGAGCTCACCTAAGAAGTCTGTTTGGTCAGAAAGAACACAAGAACCCTTGTAGTGCATCTCTAGGTAACGTGGTGACCTAACCATCAAGGCCACTGCTGTTTCTACAGGAAAACTGAGCTCCAAAGCCACAGGTCAAAGAACTTTAAAAATACACTTTCCAAATGCAGACTGTATATGTTAAAGAAAGCTACATTTCCCTACTGTATCAAAAACATAAAGTTGTGGCCATATCATCCAAGTAAATATCCTAAAATATTTAGAATATTTGCAATAAGACGTGTAGGAAGTGAGACTGTGATTAAATAGACAGCCCACTCCTGAGTGATTTCACTGGTGCAGACCTCTGGGCATGGATATTGAACTGAAGAAAAAAAAGTACATGGAAAAGCTAATTTAGGCACCATATTATTAAGATTTTCTTTGTTGTATAAATGGATAATAATCAATGTGTCTATTATTGGCTTATGGTTATTTTTGATATCAAGTTTATCTTAAAGCTTTCACAGCTATAGGTTAACAACTCAAGAATGAAAAATGAATAAAAGACACCAGTGTCCAAGTTAAAAAAAATAATATAAAGGCCTGAAGAAACTATTTTACTTTTTAAAAACAATCCGTTTATACAGCAAGTGCCAAGAAATTTCAGAAAGATTTGTTCACACAACACAGGATTTTTTACAATCATGTGGTTTTCCTTACAGTAATAAATTAAAGATTCAGGTCAAAAAGAAAAGAAGGAAACTCACAGAAATGTGTTCCTGCAGTATTTGACATAAGGTACCCAATGCTGCTCACTGCCCTGCTTTTGTATCTGCTACCAGTGTCCAGCCTGGCATCCTGGGCACATCTTGGCTGCAGTACCTGCTTTCACAGTGGGGCAGAGTGTGGAATTCAGCACATTAGGGTCCGGATTGAAGGCCCTGATGGCAAAAACACCACCAAATGCTCCGTCCACAGGGATGAGCAGGAAGATGGATGAGAAGTGCTGGATGTGGAAGCATATCTTCCTGGGTTGGAATCTCCTCGGGCACTTCTCAAAGCAGCGAGATGCTGCTGCCCTCCAACACATTTTCCAGGACACTGAAGACCCTGAAACCCTCTTTTAGTTCTTTGCCTGGTGTGTGTGTGTGTGTGTGTGTGTGTGTGTGTGTGTGTGTGTTGGGGGGAGAGAGAGACTAATCTGGCTGCTCAACTGTGTCTGAAGCTCTAGTATAAAGGAAAACACAGAAAGTAGATGTGAGGGACACAGAGTCTCAGCTATGCCACCAACTGGATCTGTGAGCTGCCTGAGCCCGTCTCTCCCTTTGCTGGTAGTACACTAGTCCCTCGGTGTGGTGGGTATTAGATGACTTTACAACCAGCTCTCCCCAACAACACCTCTGGAAGTCCAGGAACCCTGGTGTGGGGCAAGAGGAAAGCCAGAGGAGGGTGCTTTACCAAGCAGTCACATTCTTTATTACCAAGTGTCCTCATCAATAGTCAGGTCTTTCTGAGGTGATCTGAATCCCATAATTACTTGGACTATAATTATTTGCAAATTTTCATTGTCTATACCCTTTATTATGTAAGGCCCATGAGAAAGGGAGATATCTTTTATTTGCCTCGGTCCCAGAATCCCAGCTCTATGGCTCCTAATATCCAGTGCTGAGAGGGAGCAAGAAGTGACATACTGTCAGGGAATAAATAGCAGGCTTTTTTTTTTTTTTTTTTTTAATAAGGCCTGATGTCCCAGGATAAACCTCACTTCTAACAAACTCAGTCCACTGAGGAAAACTCACAGCTGTTCACAGTCATCGTCCTTGTGAAAACAGAACTCTTAAAGGGGAACATGGGGACAAGTGGGAATTTCATCACAAGAAGAATGCAAGATTAGTAATAGCCTAATACTCGACATCTTTCTCGACAATTCTTCATCCCTTCTTTTTTTGGTTTTTCAAGACAGGGTTTCTCTGTGTAGCTTTGAGCCTTTCCTGGTTCTCGCTCTGTAGACCAGGCTAGCCTCAAACTCACAAAGATCCGCCTGCCTCTGTGGCGCACGCCTTTAATCCCAGCACTCGGGAGGCAGAGGCAGGCAGATCTTAATCCCTTCTTTTTTGGATAAGTCTTCATTTAGCTCTTCTGTTCATTTAAGAATGTGGTAAAGTATATATAAAATGAGATCTTTCTATTTTAAACACTTTAAACGTATAGTTCACGACAGAGTCCGTTCCCTGTGCTTCCTACTGTCACCCCAGTCCGCCTGCAGAGCTTGGCTCTTCAGTGAAACCTGCACCCATTAGACACCAACTCCGGATTCTCCTTTCTTGACACTTGAGTTTTCAGTTGGGAACTGAACCAGGGGTTTGTACGTGCATGATAGGAACACTCTCTACCAGTGAGCTACACTTCCAACCCTTGTTCTCACTGAGACAGGGTCTCATGCAGCTCATGCTGGCCTTGGCCTTGAGACCCTCCCTCCTGCCTTAGCCTACTGGGGGCTTTGGTTTCACACAGTGTGGTTCACACTGTGTCTGTCTCCGTGTTCGTCTCTGTGTCTTGCCAAACCATAACCACCTTCCACCCCTACCTATCCTTCCTTCCTATTTCTGGCTTTAAAATGGGATCCTCAGTTCTGCACATGACCCATCACCATCCTCAGCTGACTCTCTAATTTAGTTCTTCTGTGCTTTTACTTTGGAATAAATTGAACTTGTAGCTACTCTTTTTTTTTTTTTTTTTAACCTGTCTCCTACAGGTTGCCCACAACATTCTTTCTTAAATAGTAGCGCTCAGTTTATTTACTGAGGTTGATGTGGCCATGGGGTTCTATGGGGACAATGGAGAAAAACTATCTCGTTTTAAACATTTACTGCTTACAAAATAAACAGTTCAAGTCTGGGATGAGAGGACTTCCAGTTGACTCTTTCCAGCATTCCCCACTGGCTTATTAGCCTGGAACGGCAAAATGGCATTCTCTTCCTCTACTTTTTATAGCTGAGTTGAAATCTGAATTGTCAGTCTCACCAACCACCAGTATTTGCAGACAAATTCTAATACTGAATTTAGACTTTAAAAAGTTTTCATCTCTGTGAGAACTTCTGAAATTGCTGAAATGTTTAAAGGCAGCAGTTGAACTTTTTGTGTTCAATCTTTTGGTAGTGCTGGGGACTGAACACATTCCCCCAGGCATGCATGATGGTCAAAGGCTGCCCTGCTGAATGACAGCAACTGCTCCCTCCTGAGCCCGACTGGCAGGAGTTCTCAGCGGCCAGTCCCCACACGGACCACAGCTATAACACTTTCAGATGTGCTGGGGAGCACAGGAAATGCAGACATGCAGGCCTGAGGCCTAAACATATCCAGCCACCACATACTTGCTCGAATTGTGGGCCATTTATTCTCTACGATTTGTTCTCATCTGGAAAATGCATGAGGTACTTCACAGAGCAATAATGAGTATTAAATAAAATAATGCATATAAAGAGTCTGATATGTAATAGAGGTTTTTGATAACTGTTGGTTTATTTCCCTAAGGCTATTATTTTAGGAATCATAATCCTAAATCAAATTCAGTTTCAGTTTCTATTTAAATAGTTATTCAAATAATTCTATTGTGTATTTAGATATAGGTTTGAATGGTGCCTCATCTGTTGGAAATATGCTGGGTTTTTGATGAGACTAATGATTTTTAGAGTATCAAATGCATTTGCTTCCCTTTCTATAACACATATACTGACTGTCACGGACAATGAAGTCAGAATGAATTTCTCTGATTTTTTTCATTGAAGTTTTGACTGTCATAGCAATCATTTTGCAAACTGAAACCTTTTACTGTAAGAATGCAATCTGCACCAGTGCTTGATGATCAGTGCCCACCACAGTGGGGAGCTGATGTCCCCCGAAGGGCAGAATCTCTCATTCCTTAGAGTTAGGGGAACCCATGGGGGAACCCAGCAGCCAGGCTCAGAAGATGCATCCTCTGGGCAAGACATTCAACCTCTTTTATTCCTGATATTCCTCCTCTGTACAATGGGAATTCACAGTCTTTGCACTCCTACAGTGTTGTGAGTATTAGTTGATGTAGTTAACAAGTATCTGTGGACAACATTAAACTATCTCTTTTATTTTTGCAAGTAATAGGAGTTGAACCTAGGACCTCATGCATGTGAGGCAAGTGCTCTTCCATTGAGCTGCAGCTCCATCCTTTGAAACTATTCTAATCTCCCAGTCAAAGTCACAAAATGGAAACATTTTCACAAGCTACATTATTTACTAATTATTTTTAGATCACAGTGCTTAGAGAAAATGACTATCTATGGATACTTCCGTGCACCCATCCTGTTAACAAATGAATATCTGGGGTTCAACTTTCAAGCCTTCACTTCTCACATAGCTCCTGCATAAGCAGCAGAAGTAGCAGGGACCTTCCAGCTCATGTTTAACAAACCAACATACAGTTCCAAGCAAACAACTCCGAACGCCCTGTCCAAGGCACAGAGCAGACTCTTTTTCACCTTTACACACTTCTTAGGTCTCTTCTTCTAAATTTCTTTTCTAGTTCATGTTTCAGGGGTCAATAAAGGCCCAGAAAAGAACATGAGCAATAGGAATCTATTCAAACAATGCCTCCTGTCCTGAACCCACATAACAAGCAGTTTTCTGGCCTCATCACTTACTGTAGATCAACAATGGCACAGATGGAAAAAATGATTGATAGAACAGTTGTGAAATTAATACTGGAAAAATACTTGTAGAGAAACCAAGGGTCAAGTTTAACTTCTCTGGGTATCTTTGATTAGTTACAGACCTCCACATTCTAAGGAGGAAGCGAAGTTCCAGGTTGTTCCAAAACAACTGATAGTTACCAACTTGGTGTGAACCATGCTTTGATTGGGCAAAAGAGACCTAAATGTGGTGTTAGGGGACTGAGTTTCTCATCCTTGTATAACCGTGAGCTAGTCACTCCACTACTCTTGGTCTTTTTACTGTAAAATGGATATTTTACAGAAGTTTGGAGAAGTTTGAAATTTGGCTTCGCCTCTTAACAGTATCACCTTGGGCATGTTCCCCGGATCTCTAATGGTCTTCAGGGACATTTCTGCTTTCAGAGAGATAATCACATCAAAGGCTGTGCATGATGTTTGGCACATAGCAAGTGCTTCAAGCAGGTGGTGGCCTGAGTTACATCCATGCTGTCTGTGTGCTCTATAACCCTCAGGGTCCTTCCACAATCATTTAAAGTACCTTCTTAGGAGGGTGGCTGGCAAAATGGAGAAAAGATTGCTCTAGGCAGACCCAAATAATCAGGTTCTGGGCTTGCTTCCTTTGCTAATTTATGTGAGTTGGGCAAGGCACTTTGGTGACTGATTCCAGCTCCTATTACAATTTATAATATAACTTTATCACATAAAAATGTTATTCTAGGGAAGGAAAGAGAGCTCAGTGGGAAAAGAGCTTGCCATGCTAGCATGGGGAGTGCAGTTGGGATCTCCAGCATGCATGCATGTAAAGGCCTGGGTGCAGTGGTGATTGCATTATAGGCATGGTTTACAGCCCCAGTGCTGGGAAGGTAGAAATGGGAGAATTCCTGGGGCTTGCTGACCAGCTAGTCTAGTTAAAAGAGTGAGTTGCAGGATCATTGACAGACACTGTATAAAAAAATAAGATGGAGAGTGATTGGGGTAGACATTTACAGTTAACCTCAGGCACACATGTGTTCCTGCACTCATGTACACACACATGACAATGCACACATACCACGTATTATTCTACAGGTATGGCATAACTGTGGTAAATTTGCTCTTCTGACTTCCTGACCTTTACCAGAATTATTTAATCAAAGTCTTCAGACTTGATACACCATGACTAGGGAACACTTAGTGATGTTCTACAGTAACCAATTTAATGATGCTGTTTTTAGAAATGCCTCATGGAGAATAGTGACAAGGGTCTGTATTTTTTTAAGGGAGCTTATCAACATGGCTCTGCATGTCTGAACCCCGTAGAGCAAGGTGTGATGATAAGGCCAACAGACTGATTGATGAAGGCTGGACAAACAGACAAGAATCACAGCAGACCGACAGACTGATTGTTGAAGGCCAGACAAACAGACAAAACTCACAGTGTATCCCACACGATGCTGAAGAGTGATGGGTTTCAATGGCCAGAACAGCTACAGTTCTTCATAAACCCCTGTCAGACAACACCAGTCATCTGATCTGTGCAGGACAAATCGAAGTAAAACTGTCCACAGGGAGATGCTGTGAAAAAGGGCTGTGTGGCGGGGTGGAGGAAGTCAGCCTCTGGATTTTGTCATTACTCCTCATCCTACCCCAGAGTTTCTTTTCCCTCAGTCCTGATCCTAGTACTTCCCTGGCAGAGCAACTTCCTCATGGTGCTTGCACTCGGCCTCTCAGCCCAAGCAGTCTCTGTGGACACAGCTTCCAGGTGTCCTGGACTCCCCTGTTCAAGTTTCTTTTCTATGAGTGACCATAGCACTTTCTACTCCATGCTCCCACCCAACAGGACCAGAGCAAGGATTTTAGCTCACCTGAGATAAACTGTTACCCTATTTAGATCTATTGTAACCATAGCATCTCTTAAAAAAAAATGTATGTGTGTGTGTATTTGTGCATGTGTGTGCACGTACGTGTGTGCATGTGTGTGTATGTGTGTGCGTACACATGTTGGGGCCAGATGTTGATATCTGGTATATCTTCCTCAACCATTCTCAACCTTATCTTTTTTGAGATAGGGTCTCTCACTGAATCTGGAATTCAAAGATTCTATTAGACTAGCTGGCCAGTGAGCTCCAGGATTCTGCCTGTCTCTGCTAGGGTTCCAGGTGTGTGCCACCACAGCCAGCTTTTTACATGGGGTGCTGGGGATCTAGACACCCGTCTTAGTATTTGTGTAGCAAGCAGTTTATGTTTTACATATTTCCCAAGTTGGTCTGCACCTTACCATCTCTCAGTCTCCCCCCTATCCCACAGAGGTCTGTCCTTGGCTACTTTAGGGATGGAATCTTACCTTGAAGCTTATTTTCCATGCAGTGATAATTACTTATGGGGTTTCATTTTTAATGACAATGTTTTGATGATTTCACATCTCTTTACTAAGCCACTGACCCCTAAATATCTCTAGCATCTCTCCCAACTGTAATAGACTCTGAAATAATCAGTAGACTCAAACATGTGGTCTTGGAAATCACTGCCTCCTCCAGTCCTCTGTCATGGAGAGAAGGCTGGAGAGGGAAAAGAGACCAGACCAAAACCCAGTTTGCCTGTGACCCATGGAACATCATTTCTGGTAAATTCAGCCACAGTCTCTTGGGGTCAACCCCCAAAACACACACACACACACACACACACACAGAAGGCATCCAGATTTGGGTGCAGAAAGGAGTAAACATTTGCTCTGTTTACAGAGTGGCTATTAGGAGAAAAACCCTACCCATCACTGAGCCCTTGGACACAGGGTTGAGTTCATGCACTGTGGCTAGTTTGTCCTTCCTTGCAAACCTCCAGCTGGGAATAACACACACAGGATGAACTGTGTATCCATGCAGCTCCAAGCCAGCAGCCTAAAATTAGAGGTGGCTTTACTGCCACCAGCAAAAGCCAAAGTGCTCTGGGGAATGAAACTTTTTAATTCAAAAAGGAGCCTCATCCCAAAGTCCCATCAAATGCAAACGATGACAGGATTTGAGGTAGGACCATGCATCAGGCAGGGAAGTGTCACCTTAGGACTCCTGACAGGTTCCCCTCAGCCACAGGGAACTGGAGCTGCCCTGTGACTTCAGGTGCTGTACACAAAAGTCTGCCCAAGCTTCTCACTGTGAGGTGTAAATTATTCATGGAAAATGAAACTGTACTGGATCACAGTGCTTACATAACTCAGCTTTCCTCAGGGACTCTGCAGATCCTTTCATTAATTAAGCCTCCCTGCAGTCCCCAAAGCAGCTACCTCTGAGGCCAGAAGAGAAAAGGCTGTTGTCTCTCCGTTTTCTGATTTCTTTGTGTATGTTCACATACACTCAGGTTCACACATGCACACAATGTGTATGTGTGAATGCTAGTGCGTGTGTGTCACGATGCACACGTGTAGGGATTGGAGGACTTTTGGGTATCAATTTCCCCCTTCCACTGTGAGTTTGGGACCCTAACTCAGATGTTCAGGCTTCTGTGGTGATGGGAGCTTTTTCCCTGCTGAGCCACCTCACCAGCTGGATCCCTGACTTCTAAGAGAGAAGAAAACAAAACAAAACAAGAAAAACTTCCTCTACCATTGCTCCTTATACATCTAAGTTCACCTAAGACTTACACCTCAGTGGACTTTCACCTTTGAAAACACTTTCCCTCGGTAATAAATCTGGATTCTATTCTGTACACTGCAAGTTAGATTCAGTCACCAAGCAGCTTGACTAAGGACGCAAGCAAAATGTTCAAAGTGGCTTAACCACTCTGGCAGTGACAGGTGGCAAGATGGAGAAGAACTCCACCCAGCGTGCCGTCCACAGGGGGAGACTCTGGCGGTCTGCGGGCGTGGCTTCTTTTGGGAGAACAGCATACTTGGACCAGCGCTTTTCTGTCCTCAGCTCTCAGGAATGGGCAGGCTAGGAGAATGGAGTGCTTGGCTTTGATCCTGTGCACAGGGGCTGAGCACTCTGTTGTGTATTTCTGGAGACAGATCTGACAGGGCCTACTCCTCCCACACGGGGCCTTGCAGAACCAGGACACCTTCTTGTGAAACAAACACAGGCCCTAAAATGGGTCATGTGATGAAGAGTGGGAAATGCTGGCGCCTCCTCCTCCATTTGTCCGAATATAGCCCCAACAGATGGCATCGAATAGCAGAAGTTTTACAAGGCTGAGCTGTGAGGGGGTGAGGTGGAACATCACCTTACCTCCGTGGCTCTGGGGTTATGTCTTCAGTCACGTGAGGAATGAGTGAGGCCAGGTAGTCTTTCCTTAAAAGCAACTCTCATCAAGGCCAGTTATACACAGTGTATCACTCTGGTTACAGACAATTGTACTGTTTTTCTGATAGAGTATTATCGAGGTTGATTATCAGATATAACAAACCTATATCTGGTATGTCTAAAAATGGCATTTTCTAGCTTATCAGATATTCCAATAAAAAGATGGGAGCTGGTGAAATGGTTCGGCGGGTGAGGGCACAGGGTGCCAGGCTTGATGACCGAGGTCCAGTCCCTAGATCCTGCATGGCAGAAGGAAAGAACCATCTCCTGGAAGTTGTCTTTCAAGCTCCTCATCCATGCATTCGTGCCTGAAAACACACAGGCTTACTCACACCCTAAATAAGTAAATGTGATTGAAAAAAGATGGTGATAGATATACGATACATTATATACACTATCAATTAATTTCCAGTAAACTTTTCTTAAAGCCAAATCTCTGTTAGTGGGCTTAACCTTTGGAGGGGTGTTCAAAAGGTGTGATAAAGTCTGAAGGTCATGACCATGAACACAAATTGGCACATTTTAGAGATCTGATTGTTAGTTCACACGGTGCTGGAAGCATCACGTGACTTCAGTTTTGAAGGCACTGTGTTGGAGCTCCAGAGATTCCTAATATTTAGGCTGTAATAGTTTTTCTCCCAGACAGCTCACAAAGTGGAGTGAACTGGAGGATAACTGTCCTTTTCTACCCACACAGCTATAACGCAGAGTCAGGGACAGTGTGGTCTCTTCACATGTGAGGGGACTCTGTGCACCCTGGGGTGGGGGTGGGGCTCTAGGTGTCAGTAGTTCTTGGTGATCACATATTGGGGAAGACACATTGGATGCATATGACCAGTGAGGTCACCAAGCTCTGCTCTGGAAAGAACACAGAGCCCAAGAAATGACTTCCTGTGGTCACCTCTCAGGCCATCCCCCATCTCCTCCTGCCACCTGACATTTCTTTAGACAGATTTTGTCATGGCATGAAGGTGTTGGTGTTTGTCTTTGGCTTTAAGCTATACTCTGTACCTAATACCAAAGGTGAGGCTGACCGGGCACTTGCCGGCTGCCACTGCTCCAGTTTAGGATCTTGTTAAAACCTTTCAACATCTCTGCAGACTCTCCTGCCTCGAATCCATCTGCTCAGTTTTAGCTTCTGTTCCCAAGACTATTCTGCTTGAGATCCCCAAAGTGGCCAAAGAGCTGAGTCCTTTAATCTGACATTAAGGCTAATGCTTGTCTGGAGTCAGTCAGACATACTGATGCCACACCTGTACATCGGCCAATCAGATCACTGGCTCTTCTCTAGCAAAACTTTCTATCCCTCCCCTCCATCGTATCTGTGCACTTATCTTACTGTCCAAGGACAGTGCTGTAAGCGACATGCAAAGTTCTTGTGGAATCAGAGCACACTTTGAACTGGGGGCAGGAGCCTCAGGGAAGACTCAATATAGGCTAGATTTCAATTGGGCCTTTAAAGGGCTATCTTAAGGGAACTGAATACCTCTGGATATAAATGGAGAAGCTAAAATGTAAATTATATTTATGTCTCTTCTTTTTAAATAATGGAAGTTGATTTTGAAAATCCAAAATCCTAAACAAACAAAACAAAAAACTGTAGCAGAGTTCTGTAATCATTTAGGTTATAGGAATTTTAATCTGCATCCTTTTATTAGATAAAATATCTATAACAAAAAACAAGGTAACCCACATTTTAAGTTGTTTACCTCTGCATCTTTTGTTTATTTTAACATAGGTGCCTCCAGATTTACACATTCTAGTCCTGTGATTAGGCTAAAACTGATTAATTTGTACATTATTTCCCTTTTTGTGTGATTTTTTGTTGCCAGGACATTTTTGAGGTTGGTAGAAGCTACTCATCAAGTCTGCAACCACTTTACTAGGACTGTTAGCTGATTCTTCCTTAGATTTATTCTTTAGAAATTATAGATACTTTTCTCTGATTATAACATCACCTAACCTTGTGAGGTCCACTATATGACTTCTAAACATGACCTGGTTGGTGCTCAGACAACTAGCTGGCCTTTATGTCTAAATTCGTCTTTCCAGCTTAGTGCTCTCCTTAGTCTGAGCCTTGAGCAAGACCACTTCCTCTTCCCCCATAAAGCTAGAGTTTACTCTGAGCCTGGCTTATACTTACATTTATGAGATGTGACTTTTGTACATTCTTAATTATATGGCAAGGCGGCACACTATGGACATAAGAGCAAGGCTCTATAGCCAAAATGCCTGGCTTTAAACCCTAGCAAGACCATTTATTAGCTGTGTGATTTCAAGTAATGCAGGTAAATATTGTTTCAGTTTCACAGTATATAAAATGAGAAAGATTAGCATTCTACCAATCTCATAAAACCGGTAAGGATTGAGTGGGTATCTATATTTAGACACACACACAATTTCATATAATATGTAATAAAGTCAAACATATGACACACTATGTAATATCTGAGAGAACATTTAGAATCATAACTGCTACATAGTAAATGTTTTATATTATTATTATTATGAAACATAGTTTAATATATTGAGATTCGAAGACATTAATTAAATTGGAAAATAACTAAATAAATTCGCTTGCTATATTTTTGTTTACATATCCATTCCTAGAGCTAAGCATCCATTTTCTTAAAAAAAAAAAAAAGAAATCCTGAATGTATTTACATTCTGTCTTTCTCAAACTACTAGTCTAAGGTTGTGAAACTTTTACAGGTGATCTCCTGAAGCTACGGTTTACTGACTAGTGGTGTGTCTCCTGGGTTGGTGTAAAGAGCTCTGAGTGGAGAGGCGCCCCTGGGAGTTCTGGCTGCCCTGTTTCTCCTTCAAATCTCTTGCATCTAATTACAAATGCCTATGCAGTTTTCAGTATCTGAACGAGGATCTGAATCACCCGAACACTGTGGAGACCCAACTGCATTTTGTGCAAACAGATGGCTCCTGAGGGATGGGCGAGCACATGCTTGTGACTCAGTGAACCCTGCCCTCCCCAGCTCCACTCCCCACCTTGAGTTTACCTCCTTCCTGATGTCATGCTTTGGGTCTGCCAAACATTCACAGATCTCGAAGGCCATCTATCTGTTCATGAGCTTTGATTGACTTTGTGAGCCTGACTCGATTGGCATTTAACAAGATGGTGGCCTGTTATTTCACAGTCATGGACCACCTCTGAGTTCCCTGTCCTTAGGTGCTGAGAGCTCTTTGGAAGATGCTTGGCTCTTTGAAGTTCATTGAGATAAATAAAGAATATCACATCTGAAAGCGTAAATTTCAGTGATCTGCTTCTCTGTGCTTTCCCCCATATGTAAGCAGACCTCCAAAGGAACTGACAGCCCATTTCTCTTCACCATCAATGTGCCACCCCAGCAACACCTGTCCTAACAAACTGCAAAATTCAGAGTAATCTAGAATTAGAGAAGCCACTCAGGTCTCCTCTAGTTTCCTTGATCTAGATTAAATCTCAATTAAACTTGTTAATTCCTTTATCAATCACATCCTCGAGTGGCATTTAAGCTTCTGGCTAGCTTGTATACTCCTTTCTCCCTTGCACACCTATGTAAGCCTTTCTATAACTTCACTACTTCAGTTCTTTCTACAAATAGCACTGAAGAAACACTAGGCCAGAAACTATTATCTGTCACTCATGGCTGCAGGCTTGTGATGCAGGCAGGGATTTACCCTAAAGCCCTACAGCATTTCTTTATCTTGCCCCCTCTCCTTTCTTAGGAAAGACTTCTGAGGATCAGGGGTGCTCAATTTGCCATAAAGTATGGGTGAAGTTTTACTGAAGCAGACACTTTCATAGGATTATATCTGAAGCTTGTTTCCCTATGAAGGGATTTTGTCGCATAAACTGGATCAAACTCATATGAATCTGGTTTCGAGAGGCAGGACATAGACTTATAAAGCAGGCATCCAGCTGCTCCATGACAAGTGAGTGATAAGGGCTTTGAACCTACTTACAAGGGTGCATAGTCTCTCTCCTTTCTCCCATCCCTATCTAAAACCATTGGATCAACTAGACAACCAACCAGCCAATCAACCACCCAGCCAGCCAGCCAACCAACCAAACCAACCAACCAATCACCCACCCACCCATCTACCCACCAACCAAACAAACAAATAAACAGAACCCAATTTTCCTAGTTCAGGAATGTATTTGCTGCTTTTTGTGGAACTGGTTTGGAAGCCAAGTTGGTATTCCTTGGTGGCCAGGCTTGCACTGTGAAGAGCAGAGAGGTGGTGACATGTCCTCTTTAATTGTCTCTGGTGTCCCCTGGCCTGGCTCCCTCCCTTTCCTCTCAGTCTTCTGCTTTACCAGATGACACAGTGGGGGTGACATTCATTCATGCTCTTCAGTGTGGTCCCTCCTCTCCTTCAGTGCAAGCCCAGAGCACTAGGGTCATGTGTTCACCAGAGCCAACCCTGCCCTTGCAGCCTGCAGGCTGACGCTCAGGAACAGCCACCTACACCCTGGTGCAGTCAGAGTCTAACTCACCACTTTTCCTATCTGCCTGGCCTTCCTACCAGTGCCCCAAACTACTTTTTATCCTTTGCACCTTTTCTCAGCACAGCTGAGTTTATTTAAAAGAAACCAAAACACAAAATGAAACAAACAAACAAACAAAAAAAACCCCAAAATTATCCTATGAAGGGAGGGCCTCTGTGTCAGGTGCTTTTCTAGGTGAGATGAGAGGACATGCTGCTGTCTTACACTTGTCTCTTGTGGCCAGCAGACGTGTGTAAACTGGCTGGGCAGCATCAGGGACACGGTCAGCTCTTGACCACAGAGTAGGAGACAGTCCATGGCTCTCCCCAGTGAGAACCATCCCCGTGGTTCTAGTGGCACACGCATTAAGCCAACCCAGTCAGCTCTCACGTTCAGCTCTAGCCCACCACGGTGAGCCCAGGGTTGGCCACACTGGTCTCCTAGGGTGGTGTGCTCTTACACCAGATTTGAACAGATCTTCCAGTGGATACTGAGTCAGCATCTGTGACCAAGGTCAGTGTTCATAAGAATTATTCAGACCTCGAATTTGACACTTAGGAGACGGGAGGAGAATTTTCATTTTTCTTCCACTACTGAATGAATCGAACCAAAGTGTAGCTGATCTGGGAGCACCCACAGATGTGGTTCTACACTTCTTACGTGGCAACTCACAAACCACTGCATGAGTAACGCTGCACTAAAAGGAATTTAAGCCTGTCAGGTTAATTACACAATATTAGGTACGAAAACAAACAGTGCAACACAAAACATAGCTACATCATTATTTGCAGTAAATGTTAACTCTAAATAAGTGCAACCTGTCCACAAATGCTTGCTATAAACTAATTAAAAAAATAAAATTTGATGGATAAACATGAAAAAAAAATTCTCATCGAGAATTTTTTTTTTAAATATCAGCACTCATTTAGAGTTCGGGGTTTGTGAAAGAAAGCTTTAAAAGGAGCAAACCTGATTGGCTGCGGCTGTTGTTGCGAAGGGGACACTTGTTGCAGGAGTTGTTGCTGCAGAGACAGTGGCGGACGTAGCGCTGTGCATCATGGGTACTTTCAGGAGGGGAACCATGGGAGCAATGAACAGGAGGGTGTAGCATTATGGTAATAGAAGTGGTATTTGGCATGGTGAATATCAGAGCAGCAAGCCATCATGGGTTAAACCAGCAGATGGCATGCAATCACAATGCAAAGCAGGTAAGCATGGGAGAGAAATAAAAAGGGAAAATAGCTTATTACAAGTACAATTAAAGGAAGTCTTCAAACATAATCAGTGATTCCCAGAAAGGCCAAAGCACACTGCTTTGATTGATGTATTTGTAAACATTTTGCTTCCAATGACAGAGCCATTCCCAATTCAGAGTGTATTGTGACTATAACAATGGTTGCTTCTCAAAATATGAGAACTCGTAATATCCAATGAAATGAGAACATAAGATAATCAAAGTAGACTAATCACAAATTCTAAAACATTGAAGGCTCAATAGGCCTAATTTAAGATAAGATGAACTTTGGAATTAATTGTGGTTAAACTAAAAAAAATTTTTTTTTTCCAATTCAGCATCACATCTGTAAACTGGAATTTCAGTGGATTGTATTTTATTTTGGTCAATAAACAGTGAGGCAAAAAAAAAATGGCCTTGGTGTAAATTCTAGAGTGGTTAGTATGAAGTAACCAGATGCATTTTGCCAATGTTTACTTTCTCAACTCTTACATGAAACTGTTTGGATGTCCCGAAGACAGACTTTTGTGCCAAGGCCCTGAATGTGAGAGGAAACTCCACTATCAAAAGTTCCCATCTAAGGGAATGTGGAGATACAATATATACATCATAAATAAGTCAACACTCTCAAAAGATAACTAAGCAAGAAAGTTCAGATACTTGATTTCAAAATACATCCATGTATAAATTTTTTCTAAAAATAAATACTTCTGGGAAACTCTGATAACTCTAACACACAGAAAAGAGGAGATAAAGGCACACCACTATGAAACTTTAAAACACTGATGAAATCAGCCTGCCTGTTTGCCTCATGCTAAACCAGATAAACTATAAAGAGAAACAGAACACAAATCATTAAAAAGCACACTTGTACTTGTGGTTTTATGTCTCTGTAGTGATTGTTCTAGCATGAGAGGTCACATTAAAAAAACCATCATTTTCTTAAATACACAGGCATAGCTTACATGTTAACTCTAAAGCCCTTAGGCCTTCAGATCTACTTCCTAAAGCATCTTCTACCATCTCTGAAATCAATGTCAAACAGTGAAGGCATTGTACATCATATAAAAGACAAATAAAAAAGGTTGAAACCTACCAATACTGGTAGCGGGTGTCATGCACAAAACTGACCCTGAAGTCATGCAATGGGGGGTGGGGGTGGAAAAAGTGATAAAGGGAAAGAAACAGGTTAGCGGTTTAGAGTTAACATTCAAAGTGAGATTCAAGCACAACCAGAAATAAGTAGGGTTAGTTTACACAGTTTTTAGGGCCGTTCACATCATCAGTACAGACACAGAGAGATCCGACTAACTTTAAGCCAATAAGATTCCGAGCCCACTTTCTGATTACTTTCCCCTTTCATCTAGGTCAACATGATTCTAATAAGGATGACATGTGATGGTACCACAGTGTCCTTCTTTGAAGACTCCAAAGTAATTTCCAGGCATTATCGAGTTAATCCTCTAAGGTGGAGTGTGGGTATTTTACAGATGAAAAATCTGAGGCACAGTAACTCCTCCAAGGTTGTGTGCGGTGTGAGTCAAGGGCAAGGCCTGAATAGAGTTCCATGCTAAATTCAGGTCAGATTTGAAACTCGTTAAGAGTGCACTACACTCATTGCTTTCAAAGTTGCTTGGTGATGAAATGTGTCATGTCAGTATAAGAACAGAATTAAGATTTCATAGCCTCTAAATCAGAGCCCTGCCAGGTAGGGCAGGGGAGTCTTAACCTACTACTTGGATGCTAGGAATGAGTCTAGAAGCTCCTGAACAGCTCCACAGGTCTGGGCTCTCTTCTTGCTACGAGATTCACTACAACAAAGGGGTGGCACTTGTCAGTGAGGTCTGATCATGCAGCAATCATGCCGATCTGGGACTACACAAGGTCTAGGGGAGAGACTTGATCATGGTCCTTTCAAGGTAACTTCTGAGGGATCGAAGTGTCTAAGACATCTCAGATTGGTGTCTAAGTTAGTGGGGAAGGACGGACAATGTCAGTGCTTCCTGGGGTAGAACTACATCATCTGTGGATGGCCTTAATGTTCACACATCCCCAGGTTTCCACCATGAACAGAGATGCCAGTCAGGAGGGTGGAAAAGGTGTGTTGGAGCTCTGGGGGATTACCTGCTACTGGTTCTGTCCCTCAGAATGTAAGATGAGGCAATCTAAGGAGTCCTGGAAATTCAATCATGTGAGTAGATGTCCAGGTGGTATTTTTAATGAACGTAGGTGCATCTGCTGATGGTGTCAGAACTACCTGCTGGGATGTTAGATTTGGACTCTGGAAACTATGTGTCTTTATTCATTTTGAGAAGGACTTCTCGCCTGACCTAATTTTGACCAGCCTAACATTATTAAGTCAGAAAAAGGTTTTTCAAGTGGGCTTCTGCTGGCTCCTTTAACAGGGATGTGCCGGTGCATCCAGCTTCACACTTGCACCAAGACATACAGATGGACTCACATGCTTCAAAATCCTTTGCAGCTGATGTAATCTCTTTCTCCAACCCTGTCTTTCTACTTTTCCCAAATGTCTAGAAAGTTCCTGCACCCAGTTTCATTTCCTTGAATCCCATTTGTCCTTCAGTCCTCTCCAATTTGGTTTATTTTCACTCTCTTGCCCAAATTGGCAGAACACTTTCATACCTTCACTCATGATTCCAAGGCCATTTTGCACGTGCCTACATCTTGTATACTAAGTCACCTTCTTCCTTTGAATTCTTAATCACACACACACACACACACACACACACACACACACGCACACACACACACTCATTTTCTAAAAGCTTGTGCTGATTTCCCTATATATGCTGGAGTTTTTAGATCCTGTCCGGGGTCCTTTTAATTTTTATTTCTGATCTGTGGGTCTTCCAGGTGTCTTTCAACCTATACATTTCAAAGGTATCAGTGAATTTCTGGCCTCCACATTCTGTGTCCTGCCAGATCACAGACCTCTTTACCTAAATGTTGGCCTCTCCACCTCGGTTTCACAAGGGTCTCCTATGTCACATGCTAAGCTGTGCTCTTTCTCACACTGTCTCCTCCACATCTGGAAACACCTGGTGGATGTCATCACCCATGTGGTGCTTCAGCTCCAACTGTTACCTGATACCATTTTCCCTCAGGAAATGCCCAGGTCCTGCTCCCCAGTGAGCCAGCACAAGCTTGCTTCTGCCCACTGAGCGCCTGTCTGCTTATCTGATAGGCGTGACTCTGAAAGTCCCATGCCATCAGTGCGACAACATCTGGATTTCCTCCTTCCTACTCCTCATTCTGCCCTGCCAGTCACCCCACTTCTGGGAAGGATTTGCTGGCCTCTGCTGCTGTGAGGATGGAGGCCCTTCTAGCCCAGGCCGTGACTACCTCCCTACTCCATCCCTCTTCATGGTACCAGGGTCCTTCTGGATGGCCCTTTATTGATTTCCACTGAACACACCATACTTTGAATCTGTTTGGGGGCTTCCCACAGCTGTCCCCCTCCTCCTGTCTAGAAATCGTTATAGCCACTTCTTTCATCTCTCATGTGTCAAAATATGGGTCATTTCTTCAGAAAATCATTTCATTCTTAATTTTCCCATCCCTCCTGCCATCAAAGTCAGTTTCTATTTTAATTTCTATTTAATTATTTGAACTCTTTGCCTTTTCATTCATAGTACTCTAAGTTTTAACAACCTATTTATATGAATGTTTAGCATCTCTCTCTCATTCTGTTGTGAACTCAGAAGGGCAGAGGCCATGTTTGACAAGGTGTATGGGGCATCTTGGGGTACTTCTGTGTGGCATCAATGTTCCAGCCAGCAGTAAGAAGCTCTTTGGGAGAAATTTGTTCCTGAAAGCTTTTAAAGGGCTTGCGTATAAAATATCTGATTTAAAAGTCAACTATGTCAGGTTTCAAAGTTACTTCTATAAAATCCCCCTTTCTTCCATATTCTCTCATGAATGGGCCTTCTCCAAAGCCTCCTGGGCCACCTGTGAGTAGACAAAGGGTGTGAACCACCAGAAGCAGCTCTGGCAGGCACCACATGGGACTTGCAGTGTCATTTTGGCTTGTGTCCTGGATTTGGGAGTGCCTGACCATGCTTCCTCACTGGGCCTCTCTCTACCTGCCAAGAATGATTGGAACATGGGCAGTGCGGGGCTTCTGCCTGTGGGTTGCTCTCTCTATGCTGAATTCTAGTCCTGTTCTGCTTTGTAAGCCTCACCCCCACCTCTCACCCCTGCCCTGTCCTGCCCTCTGTTCTTCCCATGGATCCTGTGGGTACTCTGTGCTGTTACCACAGCGAACACTGCTCTCTTCTTCAAACCTGCTCTTGCCATACCTACCCAGTACGCTCTTCCTCCAACGGTAAGATCTTACTCCTTTTTCAACGTCCTTAGCCAGTTTCTCCTGCTGTGGAAAAATCCTCCTCCTCTGAATAGATTGTGCTGCTGCCTGCTGAAGATGAACACCCTGCCTCTCTCTTTCATCCTCGAGCCCATGCTCAGACCCTGGCTCATCCACCATACTGTGGACTCTGGTTTCTACCCAATTGCATTCTCTCTGTGGGTCTGCAATCCAGACCACAGCATGTGTCCAAGGAATGCTTGCTGAACTGAACGGAATCCATACGTTCTGACTTTAGGCAGACAGTTTCCACCCAACATAAACAATCCTTTTACAAGTGTGTGAAAACTTTATGTAACATGTGTGGTCTCTCATTACCGGGTAATGCCTGGCCTAGAACCTTCCATATGCACTTCCAATGTAATGAAGTATTTCAAGGAGAATCAAGGAAGGACTGCACTGCCTCTGTTGTGACCAGCGGGGCATGTCACCGGGATGCCGATGCTATGGAGAAAGCCTTCTCAAACATTTGCTTCCTCCATTGCACAGATACTTCAAGTTTCTGTGAGCCAGGACTACCTGGGAACGCTCCTACTTTTACATGCCATTTTGTAGTGTAAACACAGCCTCAGTTTTTCCATCTGCAAAATGCAAATAACTGTTCACCACCGACTGAACTGTGACATCTTGATAAACAATGACAATGTCTATAGGAACACTCACAGCGACTCAGAGCACTTGTCACAGAGGTGCCCACAGCTATTCACGCACTGCTGCTTCTGAGACCATGAGTGATTTTGCCACTCTCCTACCATAGCAAATGAAATGTGTGCCTTCTTGTTTAAAACATCCCCTATCAGAAAACACACACACACACACACACACACACACACACACACACACACACACAAAGAAGAAAAATCCCACCCACTAGAATGTGCCAGGGTATCAGCCAAGGTGGTAATTATCTCACTATGGTTGTGGGGAAGAAGCCCACACCCTCTGTGACATTTTACATTAAAATCTTTACAGCCTGGAGGCACATCTCCTAAAATCCAAATTCACATTGTGCCAATGGGAGGGTTTTAGTACATATCAACGCTTTACTATGGATGGCTTTTCAACGCAGGGTAATCTCCAAGAGGACACACAAAAAAATGCCTTTGATTCATCTGTGGGTAATTACTTATGTAAAACATTAACAGAAAGATTTTTTTTTAAAAAATGTTTGTTAAAAAAAAAGGTTAACCATCTGCTAAAAAATGACCATATAACATCATCGCCTGATCAGCAGAGGTTTAAAAACAACCAGGATAAATCTTGAATGATTATTATCATTGTCATAAAGTTGAAAACATGGTTTATAAGTAATATATCCTGAAACAAAGAAACAAACCAAAAAAAGCCTACTATAACCATGGAGATGTCTGCTATGGATTTAATTGGTTAGAGAATTTATGCTAATTTTATTTTAATAAAATTATTTCCTCTTCTATCCTTTCAGAGAAGTGTGATGAATTTCTTGGGAGTTCAGATACCACTCCAATACACAAAATGCACACGATTATCCACTGTGATCTTTATAGCATATGGCAAATATGCTATAAACACTTGGAATTCACAGAACTGGGTGGGCCACAGCCCATCACTTGGCTACAGGTTGCCAGCACAGTTGAGCTGTTCCTGGGGAATCCACCAGAGGGCGGGCATACACAACCACAGCTCATGGGACTGTTCATTATTAACATGTTTCATCCACAGGAATCAAGTTATCGCTTAAGCTATGCTATTCACCCTTGCTTGGGAAATACTTAAAGTGAGGAAGCTTTTGATGCTTTATCCAGCCAGTCATTACTGTTTTCAAGTATTTCATATACCTTAGGAGGCTGCTGAGACCTTTGTAATGCTCAGTTCAGGGTTTCCCTGATGCTCTCGGGAGATGCTAAAGTCTGTATGACCCATTCTTCAGAAACAGACTCATATTTTTCCATTCAATAATTTTTTTCTCTCTTAAAATATATAGTGGCCACAAGGTCTACAACGTGACACTTGTAGTAACATACAGGATCCTCAGGTGATTATGGTAACCTTCCTTCTAGTAGGTAAACTAACCTCCTGGTAATTATGTTATTTCAGGTGGGTTACAATCACAAATATAGCTAAGCTAGAACAGCATGGAATGCCACTAATTAATGTTGTAATATGGTAAAGAAGGTATTTTAAGACAGATTCAGGACTCAGGTACTTTCTGACGTAGTGCATCTGTATTAATATAAACATAGTTTATAGGTTACTAATTCATTTAAAATACTAACTCATATAGGTTACTATTCATTTATAGTTTTTATACAGAGGCTATTACCAAAATAAAATCTAGCTACCTCCAATCCTAACTCCTCATATGCTATGGAATCTAAGGAGATTAATATATCCAATCATATAGATTAGTGACAATGTCCACTTGTTATCATGGGATGACGAATTTTCACTTGGAAAAACTCAACCAACAAGGTTGAAGTCATCTGTTTCTAACAGAGATTAAAAGGTAAGAACTGGTCAAATGAAGACGACCATGTTTGTGAGGGTGTGTAGGGGTGTGCGTGTGGCTGTGTCTGAAGTCACTGAACTGGGTAAAATGTGAGGGAGGAGAGTTAGAATGAATACTGTTTTTCTTCACCTGAATTGATTTTTTTTATGCCACTTCAAAAAAATTCCACTTTAACCTGATTCTGGGGAGAAGTCTGTATACACCGTGTGGGAGCCCGTGGGCAGTACAATGCTATGTAAGTGGGACCAGGCATCAGACACCAGGCCTGGCACTGGTCACTTGTGCCACCTTGGAAAGTCACTTCTCATGATTATGGGGGGGCCTCAGTTTTCTCATTTGTAAAACAGTCAACTGGATGAGGAATTCATGAAGACCTTTCTCCCCGAGACCCTGTGGTTAACAGATGGTCTCCATGAAGGGTAGGCTAAGGGACGGCAGTCCCTCCTCTCATCACTCATTGGCTCAGAAACGGAAGACAAGCACTCCAAATACTTGTGAACTTGGTGAAAGTTGAGAAGGATGGAGAGAGATAGAATGAATATAAAAATATGAGTAGAGGATTACTGTAATTCGAATAGCCTTAGACTTTTTAGTGCTCTGAATAGAAGCAGGGAAAAAAGTTAGTATTTATTGGAATTTATATTTTTAGGTCATAGAGTGTTAAGGACAAATTTCAATTATTTAAAAAAAAATCTTACATAAACTATTTTACAGGCCTTGGGTAAATGAAGGAAACACAAAGCTTTAACTGCTCCCCGTGTCTCTGGTTAAATCCCACATTTGACTTTCAAATCCTAACTGCCTTTAGCTATCAAAGCAAGTCAATAGGTTTAGGTAGCTAGGGCTGTGGTGGGGTCAGGCTGTATTTGCACCTTCTAAGTGCAAACTAGATGCCACCAAACAGCTGAAAGAAATGAGAAGAAAGCACATGACCGGAAGGACACAGGACACAGACATGGACGGTAAGGGCACGTACCTGTGGGGATAAACGCCGCGTGCTGCTGCAGCTGCGCACTGGTCAGAGCCTGCTGGTAGTGCAGGACGCTGGGGTTGAAGACCGTGCTGGCGCCGTTGCTCTTCTCAAGCGCTTGTCTCTTTGGTAAAGGATGAAGAGCACCGGGAGGGAAGGCCTAGGAGGGAAGAATTTGACAGGATGTGTCCAACTTAAGGCACGCGGGTTCCACGTCCACAGAGATCATCATTCTTTTTTTTTTTCTTTCTTTCTTTAAAAAATGACAGCTAAAGAGATGCCTCTGCCATGCACCTTAATTTAAACAGCGGCAATGTCGAATGAGTGAGAATTTGTTATTGAGAGCGAAAGCATGAATTCTGTAACCCAAAAACAGGAGCATCTCAACTAAGGAAAAGAAAAACTATCAAGCAACAACAATGGAAAAAAAATGGCTTCAGCTTTTAAAACAGGTTAAACTACTCTAAGGGGAGAAAGGAGCATTTGCGTTTATTATTAATATCTATTCTTCAACTGAATGGCAATTTCTTGAATTTAAAGGTTAATAAGAATTATAATGAGCATTTTTCTGAGCCACATAATTTAAATTTGCTTCACTCATTTGGAAAAGGTAGTAAATTTTGTTAGGATTCATTTTATTTCCCAGATTACGTATGCAAATGAGATGACTAAACACCTTATTGAATTTCCTCCATTTTAAAATTAATAATAATGATTGGCTGCAACCAGTATTTTACATACAAATCTCAGCTGGTTCTCTGAAAAGCTACATGCAAAGCGAAAGGTGAAAGGTCAAAGTACCAGGTCTACAGCTGCTTCGAGAGGTCGCTTCAGTGCTTTGGCAGTCGACTGAGTCTTTTAATAACAGGCAGCGAGCACATGATGGCAGTGGGCCAATGGGAGTCAAGCGAATTAACATACAGGTAAACAGCAAGCAGAGGTGCATCATGGGAACGGCATTGCATTGTGGGTAGGTGAGAAGGAAAAAAATATTCTGAATGCAGTATACAACGTACAGAACACTAGGCATGCACAACAACAAAAACGTTCTCTAGAGAAATGAATATTACACCTTAAATTAGTATTGCAGCAAAAATGCATCTACTGTACCTTAGTTAAAAGCATATAAGAGAGTAAAATATAGACGTTTGAAATTCAGGAAAGTATATTAAAACAGCAGCTGCAAACACACCATAAGCTTTTTTTTTATATTGCTTCTGGGGTGGGGGTGGGGGGGGAAGCAAAAACTTTTAAGGACCACAGGGCTGGAGAACATCTGATAAGTTAGTTCAGATATAAAATAATGAAGAAATAAAGTACATCCCAACTTGAAAAGTCTTCATTTAGGTGTGTTTCAATTCAGATCTAACCTAACAAAATGAAGTGGCAAACTGAGACAAAAAAAATTCAGGCAAAAAATATTCAAACACAAGATTATTTAGGCAAAACAGTTTGGGTTTGGGTCGTTATTTTTTGGCTGAATCACGTGGGTAATTGTCTCAGTTCTTTTCTTCACTCTGCTAGTGTGGGTCTTATCATGTGGATTAAC